>JANHAO010027762.1:0-10811 GCA_026873985.1 Saraca asoca
ATCACGTTAGTTTAGAAAGATGAAAGAAATTGACGCAAAATATATTATAATAAATGTTTTGAATTTCAACATAAAATTAAGAGTAATATATATCGTATAATTTATTAAAATTACACATATCCCTTCTTATTATTTTAAAACTCACTTTATTTATTTGTAATTTATTAATATTATGCAAATTACTTTCAAAACATATCAAAATTACTTCATCACCATTCACTTTATCCATTCCTTCAATTTAATTTTTTTTTTCCTTATTTACTTTCCCAACAAATTTTCTTGGAAAATTTTCAGTTCAGCTACTATAATTTTTGTCTCTCTTTTTTTTTTCCTTTTTTTGCATTTTCCATCATGAAATGAATGAGATTTATCTCTCTCTCATTTCAATCTTTCCACCCTTGTGTTGCAATTTTTTCTCATCATTAGAATCAAAACCCTTCTTCATCACCGTCGACCTTTTATCCCCATTCCCAACGTCCCTTCTCACCTCTATTTTGTCGGTCGAGACTAGCTAGGTGACGATACTAGTAGTTGTGGTCTGACCGAAATTAGCATTGGTTTGGTTTCTCACCATCACTGGATGCTGTGTTCCGCTCCTCTTCAAACCCAATTCGCAGCTTCGCCAATCCATGGCTCAACATCAACAAGGCCACCATCAAGCCATTCGTTAACAAATTTAAAATAACGGTACATATCTTGACATCTTTTTGAAATATTTCTAACTTTTTCTGTTTTCTGGACCAACATGTTGGTTTCTAGACAATTAGGGAGATATGTGTAATTTCAGTAACATTTGGGAAAGGACAGTCTATTTTTCTCTAAAATTTATTAAAATACATTTGCAAGTATATTATATTTATTTCTCTGCTACCTAGTTGCCTAAACAATGTATATTTAGGGATCTCTTCCTACGAAGTATATATGCTCGCTTGATGTGTTCAATATCATGGATGTTTTGCCTATCAACAATGTATAGATTCAAAGCTTTTTCACCAATTTATTACTCTTTCCATTCATTTTTACCTATTTAAAATAAATGCACAATAATTAAAGAAGTTAATAAATAATCTCAACTTAAAAGAGAAATTACATTTTACTAATTTATTCTTTATTAAAAGTCAATTAGACTTTGAAGTAATTATTTATTTGTTAGGATAACAAAGGTAAAAGAGAAAAACATAATAAACATATTCATAATTTTTTGAAACGATAAATAAAAAGAGAAAAAAAACCTCTTCAAAGCAGTAGATAAAAAGGAATGGAATGATTAAATTGTGAAACTCTTTATGATATAATATTTCCTAATATTTATGAATATTGATGATGATTTATCTGGTTTATTTTGTATATGATAAAATACTTTTGTTAAAGAACGTGTTATCTTCTCTTTTTAGCACTACAACAAAATTCGTTATTTCATTAGAAAGGGTAACCAAATTTGAAAAATCCTTAATTATCAATCATAAAAATCCATCAAAAAATTTTAAAAAATGCATTAAAAATCTATCATATATTAAAATCCAAGGAAAAAATGGACACAAATTTTAAAAAATTTTGTTCGCTTCTTCCAATGAATTTCCAATAGAATTTACTGTATGACAAATTTTTAACAGAAAAATGTATCAAAAAATTCAAAATCATTAAAATGTCTGTCTATGTGATCACTTCACCATTTCCGTCTTCTCCTCCTTCCTCCACCACACAAAGCTCCTTCTTGCCATTCTACCTTGATTCTTGCATTTTGAAGGTATTTTTCATCAATCTAAACTAATTAAATTACTATTACTACTTTGTTTTACATTTTTACTAATTATTTTTATTGAATTATTACATTTTTAATGATTTAATTGACTTTTCTTATTTTGATATATGTAGTTTCGGGCTTAAGTTTATCTCCGAGTTTATTTGTCAATTTTCTTGCTTAGACACTAAATTAGTATATATTTTTAATTATTAGTTATTAATTATTGACATAAGATTATTATAGGAGTTTATTTTTAATTATTAATTACATTTTCTTGTATACTTAAATTAGAATTGACTAATTATATATTTTGAATTAGATTTAGGAATTATTTATATTTTGAATTAGATTGAGTAGAATTAAGTAGTTAGATAACACACTTGATAGTATTGTTGACATTATTTTAGGAATTATGTATATTTTGTGTTAGTACTTATTTTTATAGCAAAAATTATATATAGTTTGATTTTGTTAATTTTTTAAATTATTAATTATCTTGTTGATATTAACTATTAATTTTGTTGTTTGCATTTTATAAATAGAACTATTGAAATTGAAATTTTGTGTTGTTGGATATGAATGTAGTTATTATTACAATAACTCTATCAAAAAAAATTTTCATTTTAAGACTTAGGATGTAATATTGACAAGCTTTTCTATAGTTTTTACATGTGTTAAAATATTTAACAAATAGGAGACAATATGTATATAAATGAAAGCATGTATAAAGACTTAACATGTTTTATGTAAACAACAAAAAACAGAATATAGAAATTCCAAAACACCATAGGTAAATATATGATAAACATCTTATGAGACGTAGTGGATATAAGACATATTTTCTTAATATGGTGGAAAAATTTATTGATTTTGTAAAAATTTAGCCAATTTATTTTCTTGATAATCAAATAAGGTGTCTGTGCTCCAAACATAAATGTAAAAAAATTTTACCTCCTGATGAAGTTAAGGTTGATTTGTATATATTTGAATTTAAATATGATTACTGATGGTAAACTAATCATAAAGAGAAGAGACCTATACAAAGGGAGAGTCTTTTAGTAATATGACATGGGATTTGCATGATACAAGTAATGAGTACGAAAATATAGTATTAGATGCTAGTTGGTCAAACGTTGCAACTCACCTAGAACACAATGTGGAAAAGCCTCCAAATATGAATGCTCAAAACTTTTATGATATGATAGAAGCTATTCATCGGCTATTATGGATTAGTTGTATTAACCATTCAAAGTTGTTATTAATAGTAAAGATGTTAAGCATAAAATCTGACTTCAATTTATCACAGAATTTCATTAATCAAATTATGTAACTTATGATTGAGACACACCCATCTTAAAATGTTGTTCCTCTTAATTTTTATGAAATAAGGAAATTAGTAAAGAAGTTAAGATTAGAGCATAAGAAAATAGATTGTTGTATAAAAGGATGCATGTTGTTCTATAAGAAGGCTAGATTTGATAAAGAATATAGAATTTATGATTCATTTTTGTATAAAAAATGGAGGACAAGTTGAAATAGCAAAACTTTCAAATAAACGTTGCACTGATGTTAACTATCAATGATTTTCCTACATATGGGATGTTATTTAGCTAGCAAACGATTGGAACATTAGCTTGTCTGATATTGTAATACCCCAATTTTTTTTTAAATTCATCTTGGTGATAAAATAGCTTTTTCGAGAACCCGAAAAGGGCAAAATTAAAGTTCAAGAGTTTTGAAATTTTAGATTTTGAGATCTAAATTATCCAGATATGATAGAAATAAATTATATGAACCTTAAAAATCCTTAAAAAAGGAAAACTTCCATTACAAATGCATATAGAAGAGAATCCATGTTTTTAGGATCTAATTTCTAGAAAACTTCAAAAAGATTGAAACTAGGGTTATAAATACCCTGTGAGTGAAAAGTTATGGTCATTACCAAAATAGTTAATTTAACTAATTTGTACTAAAATATTGCGACCGCCGGTGATCAGTGAGTGTGTCAAATTTGGACTCAAAGTTAAGGAAAATGATAAGGTTATTAAAGGAAGAAAAGTCAAGAAAGAGTCAAAGTAAAAGTTGACTCACATTTTTTACATTTTTACCCCTCCAAAGTTGGTTTCCCTTTCCTTTTTCTAGCCTTTCCCAGTTGCAGTTCATGCAACAACACTACTTCTTCAACTTGGAGTTTCTCTCTTTGCACTTTCTCTCTTTACAAGCAAGCAATTCATTCCTTCATGTTAATTTCTTATATTGTTATTGTTGATTCCTCTCTTCTTCCTCTTCAATTTGATACTAAAATCTTGTTGATTCATCAAGTATAATCTGATATATGAATTTTTAAATTCAAAAGTCACAGTTCATTTTACTATTTAACCTATAAATTCATATGAATTTCTAGTGTCTTTGATGCTCAAATCTTCTATTTCTAGCTTGTTTTTATGGACTAAAGTCATAATCTAATGGTATTTGACAAATTGATGTAAGAAAACTCTTGAAAATTCAAAGAAATCTAACATGTCTTCTCTTTCTTATTCATGAAGAGTGTTGAAGATTTTAGTTAAATTAATTTGCTTTCTTGTTCTCAGTCACTTCTATGAGTAATTCATACATTTCTTATCAATTATAAAATAACTAATTGATGATAAACCAATGAATTGCTATCTATGTTAAAGAAAATGGGTATTATGTGAACTTATGGTATAAATTGATTCTAATTGGTGTTGTTGATATAAATATAGTGGTTTGAATGGAAAATTTTGGTTATATGCTTAGTTCTTTCATGATTAAGAGTTGGCTTGGATAATGCATGATCGTGAGCCCAGAAACCAAAATTTAAGTAGAATTGTGAGAACCAAATATAAAGGCTTCAATTCGACTAGAGCTAATAAAGTTTAAAATGTGAGTTTGCTCATTAAAAGTTACAAACTTTCTGGAAGCCTAGGATTATATACAATCCAAATCGTGATAAGGATCGAAAACAAAGCTAGGATAAATTGACTCGAATCATATAGAACAAGCAAAATTTTCGATTCAAATCATAATGGCCTGAGAGCATACTTTGTTTTTGTAATCATGATTGTGAATTAAGTGTACATAAAGGCGATTTGAATTGTGAATCCTGAAAATGGAATATATGTTAAAATATGTTTGAAATACTTATAAGATAATGATGCATTGCCTATAACTTCTTCCTTAGAGTGGAATGGAGGTATAATTAGATTTTGGAAATGATTAAATAACTGAATGATTGAATGATGGAATATTAACATCGATAAAACATATTAAAAATTGAGTAATTAAATTTGTAAATATACTGATGTGCATTCTTGGATGGATAAAATAAATATTGATATTAGCAACAATATTGCAAATATTATGATGGTAATGGACAATGTATTATGTTATATGAATTCTAGTTAATTCGAGTATTATAATTATTAAATCCTAAATAAGCAACACATAAGCTAATATCAATAAATCTAATAGTTGTCTAAAGCTATTGATGTTGTGGTAATAACCCTAATGGCTATTATTAAAATATGACAAGGAGTGTGTGATTGTATTAGTAATGGAATTTGACCCATGTAATTGAGACTTTGGTGAAGAGTATACGATTGTGACTCAATGCTTAATGAGAACTTATGCTATGACTATTATGAGAAATGATGATTAATGATGATGAAAGGTAATCAAATGTGAATTTTGTAACATGATTGTTATGAAAAGTGATACTACTTGAAATCTTGAGATTTCCCTATGAGATGAAGGATGATGATATGTGATATATGATGATGAATTATGTGAAATGAATGTGATCAGAAATAATATTATTGAAATGCTTGAAAATTGCCCATGAAACATAGGATGGTATATGATCTATGATATGATGATAATGAAATATGATAATGTGATAAAAGATATTGTGATTGAAATGTATATTCTATGATGTAACTATTATGAGAATGATACTACTGATAGCATGAAAAGCTTTTATGAGACCTAAAATGTGAATGATAGGTTGTGATAGGAAATAATGAATTAGATCCTAGATCTGCGCATTCTAATATGATGAGTGGGATAAGGCTGGCTCAGAAGGATAAAGCTAGATTTGTGCAGGATAAGGTGGGAACAAACTAACAAGGAGTACTTCAATTATTGTTACTTATTTTGCTTATGCATCTGAATTATTATTCTGTGAGATGCTAAATTGTGATATGATGATGTGTTCTAAAAGTTTAATGATTGATGTTATCTATTGACACTATAAAGATCATGATTCCTTATATTATGTTAATGATAATGTTGGATAATGCCAACCAAAGGGGGGTTATTTATGTGTTCAGTGAAATATGTAGATATGATATAATCAGATATGGCAATAGGATGAATAATGATGACGGCTTGAGGCCATAAGAAAATCATTGTTCTTTATGATATGGCAATGATGATGTGATATGATACATTTAAACATTAGTCTCTAAAAATCTATGATTTGTTTATTATGCCTGGCATGGAATTATAAATATACGGTTATGGTGTATATGTGTATTGTCAATTGATGATAAATTCATAAGTTAGGTATGAATTTATCTCATTGAACCCCAAACTCATTCTTCTATGGAACATTTTTCAAATTCTTAGAATATTACTACTGATCCTCTATCAAAATGTAAGGATGGATGCTAATCCTGTTGAAATAATAACTAGTATGTTCATAACTACCATAATGAGTTTTTAGAAGCATATGAGGATAGAATTCATTATATGATCATACTATTTTGAAAACTTGATGTATATTTTAAACGTAGCTATTCCAAGAGCATGTACCTTACTTGGGCTGTGCTATTGTGCATTACATACATATACTTATACCTCAATATAACTCTTGTTTTTTCCATAAGTTATAAATTTTAACCTAATCAATTAGGTTTTCAAAAGAAATGATTTGGAAATATTGAAATAAGTATGAATAGTAAGTTGATGGAAACAGGATTAAGGCTAGTGAATTATAAATCAGGGATTAATATTCACGTCAGTCATGGCCAGAAATATCGATCATAACAGATATGTATAGAATCCATAAAAGCATTTACCTTAAAGCATTGGAGGAAATAGTCATGGTTTGATTAACACAGATAATTTCTACCATACAATCATCCTTACAAGAGAAACAAAAACAATTTCATCAAAAATAGAATGGAGATATCTAAACCACCTCCAAGATTAATTAGTGAACAAGTTTTTGATCAAGTTTGTTTCATTCCAAACATCGCAGAAACTTAGCCAATCAAGATGCTAAGATATGCGTTGAATCACAATTAGACTAAAAGAAGCATATTTTAGGACTTGTTATACTAGCAATTCAACTTACTCTAACACAATCGTGATGTCATGCACACAGAGTGGACTAAGAGATGTAAAGAAGGAATTTGACAAATAATACTATCATTTAATGTGTGACATGTTAATTTGTTACCTGCGTGAATACTAAATTACTTTATTCATTTAACATATATATGATTATTTTCCACTTATATTATGTGCGAATATTTATAAATGATATGCCATAGGGCTGGGTGAGGTGAAGGACTGCAATCCCAGATTCCCTTGGTAGCAATTCCAGTACGATAGCTGATCAAAGCTCGTCAACTGCCATTTTCTTGTCTGCACCTTTATACTCACACCTTGACCTACTTCTGGCCAGATAGAGGCACCTAGATAGGCATTGATGCAGCAACATCTATCGCCAAATATATAAGGAACACCATCACATATGCCATCACTATCTTTAGGTGCAGCATCTGTATCCGTACTTAGTCCTAAGGAGACCATTAAACATTACAAAATAGGGTACATATTCTTGATTATGCCTGATATTCATTTTAACATGAACTTTATTTTTTTTTAATTTCTTAACTATATTTATTTTTATTTGTTGAGTTTTTACCTAACCCACGAGCTAATAAGCACCATAAACAACATTATCATGAGTAAGTACAAAAGTGTGTGGTCTACATGGAGGGGTATTCTAAAGCCCACCTAGAGGATGCTATATGTGAAGTTTGGGGTAAAGTTTCTATACTTTGTTTATAATTTAACTTTCTTTTTTTAAGTATTCTCTAATTATTTGATGTTTTCCTTGTTATTTAATTGTAGAAGTATTGGAATGGAACCCTTCATATGGGAAGGACATGTGAAAAAAATTTAACCATAAGGATTCTAATAAAATGAAGGATATCATGAATGATGTGTGCAAGAAGAAGCCCACTCAGCCCAGTTAGATCAGGGAATGAAGAATGGATAGGCTTCTTAAGTACTGGGAGGACTCGAAATTTAAGCCCAAGTCCAAGCAGAATAAAAGGAATAAGGCATCAGATGCAATTGGACAGGGTTCCTCTCTACATATTGGTGGATCCATCTCAATAGCAAAGCATCACTAGCATATGGTAATATTATTTGAACTTAATGTTATTTATGTCATTCACATTGTCATAATCACATTCATACCACAATATATACTATTCATGAAATTTTTCATGTTGTGTAGATAAATGAGACTAGATCAAGCCACCCTTCGATAGCTTGTTATGCACCCACATTCAGAGGCATGGCTAGTGGGTCTTGCCTAAAGCTGCACAATCTTACATAAGCAAATTCTCTTAACTTGCATTTTTGTTATTATTGTATTATACGTTTAGTAGTAAAATATCACATCTATAATATCAAATAATTAATTATTTCAATTTATAAGAGAACTTCAACAAAAAAAAGGATTTGGCACAAACTCAGGTGCAATGAGGCACTAAGGGCACCAGAGAGACAGTTGGTGAGGTGGCCCAACCATCTATCCTTGATTTGTGGGTGAACACCATGGGTGAGATAAAAAAAGGATGAATCTATAACTTAAGGTCTAAGGCCACCATAAAGACGGTTGCATCTCACTTCGAAAGTGCTTCACCTAATGCAATATAGTAGCTTATGTGCACTATTGTTGAGATGCAACAACAAAAATAGGTCATTTACTCTTGGACAGAGCAACTTCTGTAGACTTAACAGTAGCAGCAAAGCTAGCAGCCGCTACCTCTTCCTTATACATATGGCTACTAGTAACCCCCCCCCCTCCACTTACATGTATTAGTTACCACTCTAACCATCATTGTAGCCACTACTGAAGCCAATTCAACCACCATCAAATATAGCATTATTATCACATACATTAACAACTGATGAATGGATGATGCCAAATATGGCTAGAGGTACTGGATGGCCCTCTAATCAGCAACAAAATGCTACTCGGCATTAGGAGACTAATAAGTTTTTCTCCGATCTTGGGATTGTTAGGTTTGCCTGGTCTAAGGTGGCCGAAATTTCAAAAAAAATTTAGAGGAGAAACTCATCTTGGCTGAACAAACCCCCAAAGATCCCATTGGTTTGAGGCTTCAATGTATCAAATATATTAAATTAAGAATAAAAGGAAGCAAGACTAATCTTTAATCCAGCTTGAAATGCAGTGAAAATGGTTGAATCTTTTGGTCACCCAAACAGTCCACATGTCCTGCCTCTACCAGAGATCCACACTGAAGAACACCTCCAATGGCCTCTATAGCTTCTCATCTTGTGCTAGCAAGCTTTGGGAGCCGGATTGGACCAAAAAGTGGGCTGAGAATCACCGGAACTCTTCCGGCCTTCCTTCCCCTTCACCAGTTTAGTCTCACCAAACACATGGAGAATCATTCTCCACTTTGGCCGAACTCTTCAGCCAAATCCAAGGGAAAAGAGTTGTACATACCAAAACTCTTTCGGTGGCTCCTCCTCCTTCGTCGGTTTGGACGCCACTGAATGCCCAAGGAAGACGCAGCTTCTCTCGGCATCTCTCTCCCTCTCATTTGGCCGAACATTTCAGCCTCAATTGCAAGGAAGAAGAGGAAGCAAAACAACGTCATTTTGGCAAGCCTTCTTATGCCAAACGGAGCCATTTCGGGGCTAAGGAAAAATAATTTTTTCTTATTTGCAAAATAGCCCCTGTAGTTTCAACAACTACATTTCTACCCCAGTAATTTTATCAAATTGCATTTTCGTCCATAAATATCAAATATGTCTAAACTTTGGCCATATCATTTCCCGTTATGCATGTGACCCAGTAGGCACCTGAAATATTGACAAAAGTCCAAAATGGCCTTCAAACCATTTAAAGGCATATAAAATTAATCCCATTAATTTTATGATCAATTTCTCCAAATTAATCATCCATGGATTTTAAGTTATAAGCAGACTTTAGCAAGCCATTATAGCTACCTAATTTTTGATAGGATTAACAATGGTGACAAGCCTATCTGTGGCTGATCTTAGTATACATCACCATGCACACCATGCATGATACAATCCTTTTATTACCTATATCTAATCAGTCAGAGGTATGGATGCCAGTCAACCTCTATAACTAATTATAGTTTCTCAACATCGTGAATTATTTGACTCAAATGAATCTGAGTACTCAAATCCCATTCGAGTCTCGATTCTACCCTGTGCAGGGATTTATCGAGTCAAACCAATTCGTTGAGTGGTCGTGGATATCACTCCAATGAGTGGTAATAAATTCTATCTTGATTAGGCAATGCCTAACTATATTTCCAGAAATCCCAACACAAGCCTTTATAGTTCCTCATGGCTAGAGTCATGTTTGACTTGATCAAAGCATAACCTTCCATATAAAAGACATCCCACAATCTCAAGTCAAAGGATCAATCATGCGAACACCACTGGAGATTAACTGTTGACGTAGCTCCATATAGTATCTCCAAGCGGGTCATACAAGATCACGATTACCAGTTATGTTTCTCCAAAATAACTGGGTTGTGTCCATGTGTGTATTCGATGTAACTTACTTACATCTCAGCTTGTGAGGTCAGTTGCTCATCACATGAGAAACACCCCAGCGTCTAGTCTCAATAGATCTCGATAATGCCTAGTTATCATATCTCGACTAGTGTCATTTTGGTGTAGAAGTTTATATCATTAACAATCACCTTCACAATCCCATAACCCTTTATAGGATTGATTG
>JANHAO010027763.1:0-10768 GCA_026873985.1 Saraca asoca
GAAGTTGAGCTATCTAGGATGCAAGCTAAATTAGTTGCTGAAGACTAGGAATTGAAGAGGCAGAAGAACTGATCCTTTGGTGACTGGCTTTAACAAGGCTATTAAACAAGTTAAGTTTTTTAATCTTGATGTATCCATTAATTTTACCTAATGCTTAAAGGATAAGTCTGTGAAGAAACTCTGAGCAACTCAGGGTTCTAACGTATAATCTTGATTTTAGTGTTAAGATCTTTTATAATATAATAGTTATTTTGAGATTTTTTGGTGACCTCCAAACATTTTGCTAATGTTGTTTTTTAAGTATTATTGTATGCATATTTTTTGCATATCTCAATCAATCTAATGGGTATCTTGTCATTTTTATTATGTTGGCTTCAATGAGCCTTATCATCGATAAACTATGTTTGACTCTAATTGATTGTTTAGTTACTTGTCTTTTGGTGCTTTCCAAACTATACTGTTTCGATCGTCATCATGCATGACAGCATTAAAGGGTTCGTTCAATCATGATGAATTTGTTAATCACTAAGGATTTTATTCTTTCTTCAAAAGTGTTTATTCTCATGCCGAGGGATTTGCTTGAGCTTAAACATCAAGGGATCCACTTATTTTTAGTGTTAGGGGATTTGTTAGGGCTTAATACTTAGGGATTTTCTCAAATTTTGCTAACAATTTTCACAAAATTTTATTTATTCACTTCAAACACTTCCATGATAAGCTTCCAAATAGGAAATGTTCCAAATTCTTGATATTGGGATTACTCTAGAGGGTTTCCAACCTGTATTCTCCATTAACCAAACTTGCTTTCATTTGGAATGGTCCATCCTAGTTAGGTGTTATCTTTCCTTCCTTTGGAGCCTTTATAGCCCCCTCAATTTTTCTTAAGATGAACACCCATTCTTTGAACTTTTTAGGCTTCACTTTTTTGTTAAAGATCGGAATGAGCTTATTTTTATACTTTATTATTTGTATTGAAGCTAGCAACTGCACTTTATCCAACAAATCAAGCTCCTCCCTAAGGTAAGTGTCATTATCATTTCCTTCCTCGATATGTTTTCTTTGATCACTTTTTCATCCTAATTTTACTCGTAACATAGCTTCAATTCTATAAATCAATAGGAAGGGTGTTTCACAAGTAGCTGAGTGAGGGGTTGTTTGGTATGATCATAAGATGCTAGGAAGCTCTTTAGTCCAAATATCATGCCTTAACTTTGAGGTGCGACCAACATAGACAGACATCCAATAACGTCTTGCCATAAGTTTTACACTG
The DNA here is from genome assembly GCA_026873985.1 of Saraca asoca. Lineage (NCBI taxonomy): Eukaryota > Viridiplantae > Streptophyta > Magnoliopsida > Fabales > Fabaceae > Saraca > Saraca asoca. The sequence goes on from JANHAO010027763.1 coordinate 1,271, forward strand.
CACATAGACCCATAATACACATTTTATGACTTAAATGAGACTTACATGGATAATGGATTTCATAGTAAACTTTTTATAAAAGCAAAAAAAAAAGGGAACATTTAACTAAAAGTTTTCAAAATCATTTGTATTTATTTACCATTTTAAAGAAAAGATTTTTATAGAAATTTTAATAGAATTTTCTCTATTTTTCTAATGTTTATGAGGGTCACGTCCTTTTCATTTCACCTATTTATCAATGCTAGAACTTTTCACAAATACACAACATTAAATGATATAATGTGCAATAGCAACACAACTCAAACACATGCAACGTGAGACTATCCTACTGCCAAAACATTCCCCCAAATTTTATATCTTCAATATCTGGCAAAGTAGTCCACAAGCTAACATGTTACTTTATGACCTAAAACATTTTTAAGTTAAAAACATAATGAGTAAATCACTTACTAACTTTAGATACCTTTTTTTTTCTCATGTAGGCGAACACATTCATAGTTCAGGAACAATTTACATACACCCATTAGCACAATATATATTCCTCTTGACTAGCTACAAGGCATAACATTTTCAATTAATAGGTAAAAAACTATGATCATTCATAACACATAAGGGCATAATTCACTATTTTAGTCAACTCTACAATTAGTACATTTGGAATCATAAGTCACAACTATAAAACAGTTCCTTACATCACAATATAAGGGTTTGTGATAACATTTTTCAAGCAACTTACTAATTCATACTTATTTGCTTTTATTTCTCTCCCATATTATCTTATCTCTCCACCATATTAATCTATTCTTATTCCTTCATCATGTTAATGGTTGTATAAAATTTCAATTTGCATTTGTAGATTTCTTAAATAATCTTTCAAGGATTTGTATCAATCAACTCACAAATAGATTCAATCAATTCATAACACATTTAGTCAATTCACCAACACATTCAATCAATTCACAAATGCATTCAAGCAATTGGTACCATTGAAATATTTATTCAATCTATACAATCTCCTTTTTCAAGGTGACATAAACACATACATAATCTTCATCTTTCATATTGACTACAAACTAGCACACATCTTTGCCACTTAGTGGCCCATGACCCACACATATTCCACCATTTATTTTCATTCACACATATGGGGGCACATACAAGAAACAATTTAACTACTTATTCTTATTGATACCTATGGAAACTACAAGTCTTTCAACTTATAACATCCCTACATTTAAAGTAAACGTAAAAAATTCTACATTTATATGCTTCAAGTAACAACATATTCCTACATTCATGCTCTTTAATTATCCACAAAATTTTCACATTTATGAGTTTCAATCAAGCACATAATTCCTCAAGTTGCATAATCCCAACATATTCACCATACTATTCACATTTGATTCAAATTACAGGATAACACAAATTTTATTCCATTTCTAATCATATGGAAATTGCATAATCTATAATGTGAAGAGTGTAAGTGGTTTACTCACCTTAGGTTTTGGCTTTGAAAACTGAAGTTTCACATCCAACTTGTTTAACAACTGCCGTTAGAGTTCAAACTAAGCATTTTATCAAATCAAATTTTCCCAAATTAGCCCACAAGCCATCTTATGCTATCATAAAAATTCATTCAAAAATTTTGGATATTAAACTACAAATTACTAATGCATATCTAACTCTTTGAAATCAGCTAAAAATTAGGCTTCAAAACCAGCATGATTCTTCATAGGATTTGAAATTCTCAACTGATGTAAACAAAAAACAAGAAAAAGACGAAATTTGTCACACTGAGGTTTAGGGTTCCATTATTCTCAAATTGAAGAAAATCTTAAAAGATTTCTAATACTACTACAAAATTAGGTGAGAAATACATCACCTATACTCAAGGACACAATCTATAGCTCAAATTTAAGTTAGGTCGTTAGGGTGGACGCTAGAAAATGAAGGGCCGAATAGGGCAGCAGGGTTCAGTTCTTCTTTGCAACATGATGTTGGTTGATTTAGGTAGGTTAAGAAGTGTTGATGCTAAGGACTTCTGACGGTAGAGACAAAGTTTGAAGCTGCTAGTCGCTATTGACTATGATGAGGGTAAAAAGAGCTTTAGGCCTTTCTGAAGAAGAAGAAAGCACTTAGTTATTGTTGTTGTTGTTGTTATTGTTATTTTTTAAATAAAATTGAGTTACTAACCAACACATTTTTTAAAGGCTAAAATGAACCAAACCCTCTATACTTTGAGTCATGCATATAAGGCTTTGACCTTGAAAAGTTGTCTCTAACCCTTGTACTTTAAGTTATGTGCACTTTTCCTATTTCAATATGTTTTTGTACATATATGCCTAATGAAATATGAGTATTACATGATTATTAAAAGCCATTATTTTCTTGAAAAAAAAATATTAAAGAACTAAATCTAATTTTTAGAGAAAGAAAATGAAAATTTAAGTTTTGAAAAGAAAAAATATTAAAGAATTTAATTTAATTTTTTGCGAGAGAAAACGAAATCTCTTCATGTTTTACCTTATGTGTGCCATAAAATTTTATATAGAACTTTATAATTGAATTAAAATTGAAAATAATGAATTATTTTTTAGTTTTTGAAAGAAGATGAAAGTTTTTTTAGTTACATAAATGTTTTATTGAATTTATGGATGAAAAATATATGTACATAGGTAAAGCGCACCTAAATTAAATATAAAGAGATAGGGTGCACCTTTTTAAAGATCAAGGGGTTATATACACATTATTCAAAATAGAGTAGGTTTGATGTATTTTAGCGTCTTTTTTAATTAATTAAATGCTGTCCCTTCTCTCTATTTACCTAAAGTCAACAAAATGTCTTTAATGCTACCACCCTTACTAATGTTTAACAAAAAGTTAAATAAAAAAAGAGTAGTTAGAATTTATAAGGCTGGTACATGGAAGGAGATAATTAAGTTTAATAAATATTCTCTAATCAAGGATAACAAACTATTTAACAAAGTATAAAAATATTTATTAAGATTATGACACTGAAGTTACTATCCATTAAATTACTCTCCCATTTATTCACACTTCAGGTATCTAAATTAACTACAATACTCGCTTTACTACTTAGTTTTCAAATTTAATTATTTCAAAGCCATAGTTTATTCAAGAGAAATTAATTGAATTCATCAAAAAAACACTTTAAATATATCATTATTTATTTTTTACTTTACTTAATAATATTGCAACATCATTTAGAAAAGTTTAAAGCTTAGATTTTGAAATAAGATAAGTTATTTAATTGTTAAAAACTCAAATAGATAGCATATTCAAGCAGTTCTACAAAATAATTAATTCATTTTGTCAAGTCTTGAGAATTAGAAAACAAACTGCAGAAATTGCAGATCTTGCCCTTATTCCTTTAGGGGAATGTATATACTTCTTTATATGAAATAAATTCTTCTTTTTAATCTTAACAGAAATTATAATTTATTCTTTTTAATCAAAAGGCACAATAAAGTATCAATTGATAAATATGCAAATAACAAAGTCAATAATTGTGCAACAAGATTATGAATGTAAGAGCAGAAAAGTAAAGATTAAGATACAAGTTTTTAAAATGATTCAACTTGAATTGAAACCACAATTCAAGTTTACTCTATTTAGATAATCTTCAACCAGATTACCGTTTCAATTAAAGAAAAACATTAGGATCTAACAGGGCTCCTAAAATGCTAGTTTACAACATAAGAATTGCAGAAATTTTGCTAACCTAGAAGAATTTAACCAAGTTCTTCTAAACCTAAAACAAACACAAGAATTATAGTAGGTTTTTGTTAACCTAAACAAGATTTTTATAAACCTAGAAACCTTAAAAGAAAATAACAGAGAAGAATAGGGTACAGTAAAATAGAATACCAGGGCTTTGTGATGAAATCTTAAACAGTTAAGATGAATTCAATAGAACTTTGATTGAAAATCCTTTGACTAGCTCTCAAAATTCTGTGTGGTAGAGAGAAATCAGGTTTTCTCTTTGATTAGAGATTTTCACACTTGAAGAAGAAAGAAAATTATGTAAAACTTATGAAAAACTGAAGGGTAGTTGGGCTTTTATAACTATTGTAACAAACTGTAACAGAATAACTGATTTTCAATTGGTAAATTGATCTAGAGAAAAATCCCAACCTTCAGTTTTAAAAATTTTGAAAACTGTTCTTCATAAATCAATGTTAGAATCAATTTGAATATGTTTTCAAACATGAATCAATGCTTGAATCTATTTGTAATGTGTAAAATAGTTTTTATAAAATCTATACTTTCTTCAAGTGACTTTTCTACCTCATTTTGAAAATATTTATTTGAATCATACTTTTTTTGAAATTCAATTACAAGAGATCCTAAAAAATAAAATAATTCATAATTTCTAATGTTGATCTTCTTGAATCACAAATATACTTTGAAACCTGCAAAACAAATTAAAATAAATAGTGAAACATAATATCAAATAGTGATGTAAATGATTTGATTAAAATTATTTTCCAATATCAAAATCAGGAAATATGTATAACTAGGGTAACCTAGGCTAACACATTTGTTACTCATAAGAATTACTAAAAATTATTAAATGAACACTTTGAATTATAAATTATCAAACAAATTACTTACTAAAATCCTTTAGAAAAATGTTTTGTAAATATCATACCTATAATTTTAAATACTCATAGTTTATAAAGAGGAGACCTTCAAAATGGTTGTTTAAGAAAAGTTTTAGATATTGTAAAAAGAAATATTTATAACAACTATTCACCAGAGTTTTAATCATCGATCACACCATATTCCCTTGATTACCTCCAACCTTTTCTTTAATCCTTCCAAGATTACTCGTTTGGTTGTTTTTGCTTAATCGTTCATCTGAGGATGTTTAATCAAAGAAAACTTTTGCTTGATTCTCAGTCATTTGTCAAGAAATCACCTAGTCAATTAATTGTTATTTGTAATCATTTTGGTTTTCTTATTGATTATACCTTTCACAAAAGCTGGTGAAGCTTTCACTAGTGAATTATGTCCCGTTATCGGTGATAATTGACATAGGAAGATCAAACCAGCATAATAGGAAAAATCATTAGATGCAGAAGTGAATTTCGTTTGATATAGGAATTTAAACAACCTTTTATGCTTTCATATTATTGAGTTCCATAAGAATTTTTTAATATTTTGTGCCTTGATAGTTACGAGTGGTTCGACTTCCACCCACTTGGTGAAATAATCGACCATTACTAAGAAAAAATTTTGCTGCCCTAGGGCTTGTGAAAGTGGTCCTAGGAAGTCCATTTCTCATTGTACTAATGACCAAAGGGATATTATGGGCTATTGTTGGGAGGTCAGGACTCTTGGTATGTTCACAAAATTCTAGCACTTATCACATTTTCAAACTAACTAAAGCACTTCACTTTTCATGGTTGGCCAAAAATAGTCGAAGTAGATGGCTTTTAATGCCAATGTTGTTCCTCCTATGTGGCTTCCACAAATACCATTGTGAAGTTCACATAGCACCTAATCTGCTTCCTCTGGTCACACGCACCTCAAGGTTAGGAGTGAAAAGCTTCTTTTATACATCTTTTCATTATCCATGAAGAAATAGGTTGCCCTTCTTTTTAATTTCTTTACTTTTATTTTGTCTTTTGGTTTTATCCTTAATGGTTGTCGAAGCTATCAGAATTAAATTACTAAACTCCTAAATTTGTAATGTTTATGAGTACAGGTCAAACTCTAGAGATTAGTGGATTAATTTATGGTCCTAATATATTAAAAACAACAAAATTAAATAAAGGGGGGGTTTTAATTCAAAATTTAAATTATAAAGAAGAGTTTAATTCGGAAAACTTCAATTGAAGAGAAATTCATATATTCAATTCATAGAGTGATCATTAACACCTAAATATTATTTCTTTTTTTCTTACTTAGCCAAGAACTACATAAACACTAATATAATCCTTATCTTTCTTCCCTAAATTCATTAATTCAAAGCTTATCATCCAAATTAAATTCTTATTATTAACTAATTTGTTATCAAGCAATCCTAGTCAAATTAATAATAGCATTATGAATAGGAAGAGACTAAGAATAAATAACAATTATATACTAGCAGAAATCATTTAATCCATCCTGTGTTTCCCAAGAGTATTGAATAAAAACTGACATCATAATCATTAACACTTAATTGTTACCTATACTGAACTTTCATAACAATTATGGATTATGAAATTTAGCTAGTAGATAATCATAACAAATAATTAACTAATGGGCCTTCACTCTAAAACCATCTTATGCAATCATAAATCAAATAAAATAAAAAAATAATAGATAATAGAATTAATAACAAATAAAAATAAATTAGGTCTCACACTCATAATAAGTTGAAATAGAATTCCTTTGAATTGAAAAACAAGTTTAACCACTCATTATAAAGAAAATAAAACTAGAAGAAGAAGAAGAGAAAATCTGAGAATTATGTGTATTTTGCCCCAAAAGGACTGCTATTTATATAGAAAAATAAAGGGGAATTAACCTTTCATGATTTCAGAGTGATCCTCAAGTAATCCTGATTTAGGTAGTATCACAATTGAACTAGTTTCCTTTCCTCACTTTAGTGTTGATTTCGATTCGATAAAGGTAAATTAGACTTTAATCTCTTTTAAAAAGTTGTAGCCCTATTCATCAGCATTCCCACAAACTAGATTTTGCTCAAAATAGAAGTTTCCAGCTCAAGGTATAGGCCACAAACTAAAACTAATTTAGAATAGTCCAACCTATATCAGATTCTGTAACTCAAATCCGCGGACTTTTTTCTCATTCAGAATGACATAATTCACTTTGACCTTACATGAACGTTGTAGATATGGATCCTATCTTTCCAATAGACATGGGTTTGCACTAATTGAAGTCTGTAGCTCCAAATATGATGAAAATACTGTGACTAGTTCAAACTTTAGCGAGGTTAACATTCTACTTCAACTTCTAGGCTGATTTCACACTACCCAACGTTGAAAATGGGTTTAAAACTCTTAATAACAATTGTAAGCCTTTTCTTAGCTTTCAATAATATAAGAATTATCCCAAAAGAGGTCTAAAACTCAAGATGCAGCTAAAAGTCTAAAATAATATCAAAAGACTAAAATAGCATAAGTAACTTTATTTACTATATAAACTTGACAAAAGACTAGATGTAGAAGAAATAAAATATATAAATATTGCACTCATTAATGCTTTTCCTTTAAGAATTGTATTATAGGCTCCATCTATATTTCTTTGTTCTTTAACTACATACCATCCAACTCTTCTTTGTTTAGGGCATGCACTGCTTCCTATATGACAATTTGATTATTAACCATTGCTTTTGCTTTGGCTAAGTTTGCTAAAGTATCAACTCTATTGTTCTCCTCCCTAGAGATATTTTTAACTTCATATTCTATGCTTTCTAGTAGACCTTTTGCTTTCTTCACATATTTCACAATCGTTGCTTCTCTAGCTTCATTCTTTTGATTGATTTGGCCTGTAACCAATTGCTAGTCGCTCATAATTAGAATTCTTTAGGTACTTACTTCTTTGGCCAATCTGATGCTTGTGATCATCACCTTATACTCTGCCTAGTTATTTTTGGAATGAGAGTCAAACTTGAGGGAATAGTCTAATGTTACTTTATGTTGGCCTTTAAAAATCACTCATGATCCACTACCCTTCTTGATGGACAACCTATTAACATATAGGGTCCATAATAGCTTCTCTTTTGCCTCTTTCGCTTGGGTTATCTCAACAACAAAATTAGGTAAGACTTATGCTTTCATTGCTTTCTAGGCTCGAATATTAGTATAAACTTCAATAGCTCAATCAACCATGCTATAATCGACCAAGCAAATCTAGTTTCTATAGAAAAAATTTGAATGAGCTAGTACATTCAAATAATGATCTGATAAGCTTGAAAATATGGTTTGAGTTTCCTAGACATAGTTATTAGGGTGTAAATCATCTTTTTGATCTTTCGATACCATGGACTATGCCACACTTTGCTAACAAAATATATAAGTTTCTATTCTTCCTCTTCTTCTCTTATCAATACTGAGCTTATTGCTTCATCAAATGTTGCAAAATATAAACACAAAGGTTACTTGCTTGTGGTTTGGTCAAGACTGAGGTGCAAATAGGTATTATTTGATCTCTCTAATACTATAATCAATTAATGGATAATTATTTATCCATTTATATTTAACATTTTAATAGGATAAAAAAGATAATATGTTTAGCATCTTTTGTAGAATAAAAAAGATGATGTATTTAGCATTTTAATATTTACAAAGATACTTATAGTTGAAAATTTTTCAAAAGCTAATTGGTATTGATTTATGTAATATATTCAACTTTAGTTTTTTTTATTTAAATATTAGTGATCAGCTATCTATTTCAACAAATTTTTAAGTTTTTTTTTAAAGAAATGCTAATTTTGAGTAAGGCATATTTTTTTATTTTAGATGTTTTAGATTTTAAAGAAATGCCAATTTTGAATTACATTTATTCTATTCTCATTTTTATTCTAAAACCCATGATTCTAGACTGTATTAGCTATGGGCAATGGATGAAATTTTGAACATTATTGATTTAGCAGATGATTTCTTCCTTGTTATGTTTAATGCTTGTGTAGATCATAATTTTGCTCTCACAAGTGGTCATTGGATTTTATATGATCACTACTTGTTAATTAGACCTTGGGAACCTAATTTTGATCCAAAAGAGGCCACAATCGATAAAGTAGCAATATGAATAAGGCTTGCAAGATTACATATGAGACTTTATGATCCAAACTTCTTAACTTTTCTAAGGAGCAAGGTAGGCAAAACTCTTATAGTCGATGACACAACTAAGGATCAGGCTCAAGGAAAATATGTGAGAATTTGCATAAAGATTGATTTGTCAAAGCCTCTATTGTTTGACTATTCCATTAATGGAAAAAAATTTTCACATTGAGTAAGAAAATATTCATATGATATGCTTCCACTATGGAAAGTATGGTTATGCAATGGAACACTGGCCAGATCGTCTAAAAGACATGACAATAGATGATGATGGCTTTCATGGTGTTCTAATGATCGCTGATGGTGTTAAGGATACTAAGAAGGTAAGGCAATCAATCTATGGTAATTGGATAATAGTCCAAAAATCTCATAGGATTAGTGTTATAGGTGATTTTCGACCTCGCAAAGCAGAACAAAAGCTAAGTCCAAAAGGACTAGCTCGCTAAGGAAGATGATGTGTGTTTAAAATATCTGCAAGTGCTTAGTATAGTTGTAGCTAGTACTGGCAAATACGAGTAATTTTACTATCCAAATCAATTGAGAAAAGAGAAAGTAATAAGGAATAGAAACGAAATAAAGAAGAATAGAAGAAGAAAATTAAAGAAAGAAAATAAGGAAGTAATTAAAGAAGATATCAAATGTAAAAAGCCTAGGATTAGGACTCACCTCACCTATGATTCTT
>JANHAO010027764.1:0-10764 GCA_026873985.1 Saraca asoca
TCGCACAAGCGAGGCTCATTCTGACCATCATCATTTGACGCCGTCTGTGGGGACCCCCAATGCCTCGCTACGCATGAGCCCACCCGACTTGGGGGGCTTATGTTGATAGCAAAAAGAGGTAGGGGTGAGCAGAAGTCCCACATCGATGAGAAGTCAGGTGACCTCGTGCCTTATAAGGCGGGGGGCATCCCCTTTCAACACCGCAAGATGCCTTTTCCTGAGTCGAACTCCACTGGCAATGCCAAAAGGGAACCTCGGGGGACAAAATCGTGCAACGACAAGATCGGTCAAAACTGACAATACCTCACATGAGCGAGGCTCATTCCGACCATCATCATTTGGCACCGTCTGTGGGGACCCCCAATGCCTCGCTACGCATGAGCCCACTCGACTTAGGGGGCTTATGTTGATAGTAAAAAGAGGTAAGGGTGAGCAGAAGTCTCACATCGATGAGAAGTCGAGTGACCTCGTGCCTTATAAGGCGGGGGGCATCCCCTTTCAACACCACGAGGCGCTCCCGTGCGATTGCACAAAGGGAGACAAAACCCCCAGATACCTCTGAGCTAAGGCGGGACAATATCCATGGTGTAGAGGATCCATCCCCATCGCGAGGCGCCTTTTTTCAAGTCGAACTCCACTGGGAACCTCAGGCTCGAGTCAAACTCTACTGGCGACGCCAGAAGGGAACCTCGGGGAACAAAATCGTGCGACCATGAGATCGATCAAAGCGGACAAATGATGATGGTCGGAATGAGCCTCGCTCGTGCGAGGTATTGTCCGCTTTAACTGATCTCATGGTCGCACGAACCTCGAGGGACAAAATCATGCGACCACGAGATTGGTCAAAGCGGACAAATGATGATGGTCGGAATGAGCCTCGCTCGTGTGAGGTATTGTCCACTTTAACCGATCTCATAGTCGCACGATTTTGTCCCCTGAGGTTCCCTTCTGGCATCGCCAGTGGAGTTCGACTCGAGCTTGAGGTTCCCAGTGGAGTTCGACTCGGGAAAAGGCGCCTCGCGGTGGGGATGGATCCTCTACACCACGGGTATTGTCCCGCCTTAGCTCAGAGGTAGCTGGGGGTTTTGTCTCCCTTTGTACAATCACACGGGAGCGCCTCGCAGTGTTGAAAGGGGATGCCCCCCGCCTTATAAGGCACGAGGTCATCCGACTTCTTATCAATATGGGACTTCTGCTCACACCTACCTCTTTTTACTATCAACAAATAGTATTTATGATATAAATTTATTTTCTCACCTATTAGAAATTAAAATTTAATTTTCAGTGTTCAGATTCTGGATCTATCATTTATTGTATTTACATCTTCAATGTTTAATCTTTTCAATTTTTTTTTCCTTTAGCTAATCTCAATTTCAACTCTGGAATTCATTAAAAACTTGATTTTTTTTTTCTTGTGGTTGTTTGTTTGTGGTTGGAGGATTTGGAAGTGAAACTAGCAACTTTGGAATATCAATATTCCAAAGTGTGATCAGTACTTGTAATGCTGTTAGCTTTTCCTAATTGTGTCTCAAATGATGCCTACTTGCACATTGTGCTTTTTTCAATGATAAAATAAAGAGTTGTTGGTGACGGTGATTACAACAGGCTAACTGAACTGATGGTTGTTAGGCAATTGGCAATATGTAATTAAGCACTTTGTCATTGAATTCTCTCTGGCCGGCAAACCAAGAAGAGTCAAAAGTTTTCTTTTGTGTACAAGAAGATCACTTAATGATGTAGGGATAATAATATTTTTAAAATTTTATATATTTTTTAATTATTATAAAAAATTTGGGATCAATTTAAATAAAAGTATATAATTTTTTTAAAATTTTATATTTTGTCAACATTGTTAAATACTCATTAATTAGTATCTTAATTGCACTGGTTAACAAATTTATATTTTATTTATTTATAAAATTAAAAACACCTACATTCCCAACATCATAATGCATCATTTATCAAAGTAGTTTTTGTAGAGAAATGTTTATATATTCCAATCATAGTAGGCATCTTTACTTTCATTTAATAGAAAAAAGATAATTACAATTTCTACAATTACTGGAGGAGTTAATTGTAACATTAAAAAACGGGGAACAATAATATTATTTAAATTAAAAATAGAATGATAAAATTATAACTTTTAATAAAATTAAGAGAATAAAAATGTATTTAAACATTTATAAAAACATGTACTGTCCCAAAATTACAATACATCAAATATCAAAGTATTCAATGCTATCTTCTTTAATTGATTCATCTGATAAAATTTGTTATATTCAACTATTTATATTTTATGTTTGAATCATGTCCATAACAATATCAAAGGCTAAAGTAATCTTTAAATATTACTGTAAATTTTAAAAAAGATTGATTGCATGTTATGAACTTGAAATAAACAACTTATCTCATTTCTAATTTTTTTTAAAAAAAATCAAAGCTAATAATCTAATATTGGAACCTTGTTTTTTATGCTTGCCAATTTGACTCGAGATATTAAAACAAATAATAAATAATTATTAGAAAAATTATTGAGTTTGGACTATCTTCTCTGGTGCTCAACCAAAGAGCCATCAGTTTCCGCATTAAATAAAAAAGAACTCAATATTGAGATCCACTCATAATATTGAAACTTACATTTAGAAAAATAGATAAATATTAAAACGAAGAGAGCCTATTAATCAGCACATCTACCGAGCGGGGCTTCCCGGTTAATGATCAATGAACGAAAAACATGTAGCGGAACCGTAGAGGGCACGTGCGTAGAGAGGGACCATCGACTTTTTAAATTTAATACAGCAATGCTGGTTTGACGTTGTTTTACTTGTCCTGTTTTGATTAACTGGCTCCCAACTCCAAATTTATTTATAACCCACGAGATGAATGCAATTAATAAATACCTTCTGTTCTTAGCTTATTTAAATTTATTATCTCGAACATTTCCTCTGCTTAAAAAAAAAAAATAAACAAATTGTTTGTGTATATGCTATGTGCTATGATCTAGGTCTTGTATTCCGCTAGACCCATGTTCATCCCTTCACAACTAAAAAAGCTGACTTGACTCTAGCAATTATAAATTCATCTAGCAACTGGGAGCTAGCCATAATTCATTAATTAGCCACTCACAATTAAGTCTATGGTTGACTTTGTTTTCTAATTTCAAATAAAAAAACCCCTACTCAAGTCTGAAAACTAAGGAACCCACTATCAAGCCCTACCCAATCTAATATTAAAATTTTCTTTGGTACCTTAAAAAGTCTTAAAACCACTCCAACCACACCAAAACCCTTTGAACCAAACTTGTATACTTTTCATTCTCCTACATTCTCAGAAAATATCAAGAAATATCCATAAATTTTCTATCCCCCATAGCTTGAAAGCCAAGAAATCATGTCATCTCCCTCAAAATTCCCTCCAAGGCTTTCAATCGCGGTCGCGCCGCGGCAACAAAACAAGAAGATGATTTCCTCTAGGAACTCAATTCCAAGGCAGCTCTCAATTAATTCCAACGAAGACTACCATGGCGGCGAGCCTGCTTCTGTTCCTTTCACGTGGGAATCTCGGCCGGGCACTCCAAAGGTCAAGTTTCGAGAAACCTCTCTTCCACCTCTCACACCTCCACCATCTTATTGTTCTTCTGCCAACGAAAGGCCTGTGGTTAAGGTGAAGAAAAATCCTAAATCTAGTATTTTCCAAACTATATTCCCCAAACGTAGCACCAGAAAGGGCCGTGCTCCGAGTGTTCCACCGACGCCTGCTTCTCCGTCTATGTCTTATTCTTCTTCTTCTTGTTCGTCGTCGTCCTCGCCCCGGCCGACTTCGCGGTCGGTGCCGTCTTCTCCGATGAGATACGCAAGGAAGGAGCTAGTCGATGAAGATATGTATGATGCGCCGGTTCCGAGCTCGTGCTTTGGGAATGCTAGGTCTCGGGGGTGCTATTCGGGCATGATCAAGAAGGCATTGCTTGGAGATCTTCCTTAAAATTTCATATAAGCTGCGTAATTGTTCTTGTTAATAAGCTTGGATTAATGTTGTAACCTTGACGCTTAAAGTAATTAATGAAATGCACATCATTTTGAGCTTCATTATCAAAGATGCATTGCTTCCTTCGGTTTTTTCCCCCCTAGATATAGTACTTTTAAAACACAGAACCAATGGTACCTAATATATTACTATTATGTTAAATTTTGCAGTTATAATTTTTTTTTGTAATTATTCTTTACAATAGTTATATTTTTTTATATTTAACAGTAATTTTATTAAACACAATATAATTATAATTATCTTAGTTACTGCAATTTAAACTATGCTAGGTAAATTGTATCTACGGGGAGAGGCAAGTAGTGTTCTTTTTCACCTAGGAATGGTAAAAAAACCACTTAGTTTATTGGTATAAGTGCTAACCACTGAATCTAAAATCTAGGCTTTGTTGCTGCTTTTATTTTTGTCCAAAGCTTGTTTTAACAAATATAGTTTGCTTTTAGTCATATAGTTAACAAATTAGTAATCATGGTCTAATTTAATATTAATGATCAAAAAATTGATAAATTACATTTAACAAACTTAATTTTATCTATAGACATTTTTAGTGATATAGTGGCATCCAATATCTTTTTAGGAATTTTTCTCTTTCAATATCCTAAATCTAAATTTAGAACATTATATGTTGTTATATATGTTTAATAGCTTGGCTCAAATGTTATAACAAAAACATAATTTTATGTTCTTGTCCTAATTTAACATTGATAATTAAAAAAATGATAAATTACACAAAACTTTCCTGTACTTAATTTGCCTCAACTTAACTTTACTAACTTAATATTTGAAAAGTGTCGGTGTGTGGCCCTCGAAGTTCAATCTGTCATTATATAGAGAACGTTGATCTTGCTTTCATTAAAGATATAAACAAACAAAAAAGCATAAAAAGAAGGTTGAAATTTAATAAAAATCACAAAAATTACTTGATAAAGCCTAGTTACAAATACTAATTCATCATGACGTACGTATAAAGAGAATGTTGAAATTTAATATAATCATAAAATTATTTGATAAAGAAAAATTACAAATACTAACCCATCATTACGTCAATGAGTGCATGAGATTCTTTTAACGAAATAAAGTAAAATAAAAAAAAAAAAAAAAAAGAACTTAAAATACAATTTCCATTACTTTAATGGAAGCTAGCGTATGCATAGACGTTAATGTTGTTATCAAGATACGGTAAAGGCGAAGAGTGGGTAGTTTATTTATCATATTATAAACTATGTCGTTATAAGTGATAAGTTGGTAACATATTGTTGCTGAATTGAAGATTAGAACTGAAATAGCTTTTAATGTTCTTCAAGGGGTAAAATGATATGATTCACGCTAACTTTTATTATTAGGAGAAATTCACAACTCAAAAAATGAGAGCACAAAAGAGTCCAAACATAGACGTAAATTTAGGAGAGATAGACATAATTTTTCTAACATTAAGTTTAGAAAAATATCAAAAAGCTTCCTGTTATGGGTAAAAATAGATCTCGTGAAGCTGGTCAGTAAAAGCTCAACAGAAACTAAGTTCAAGTGACAGGAGTTTTGCTCGCTAAGGTTGAGGACGTGAAGCCTCGGCTCACATATTCGATAATTGATCTTGCACGAGTTTATTTCACTATAAGCAAACTCGATCTTGCTCAACGAAGACTAGCAACGACCCCGAGCCAAGGGTCTCAGCTCACGAAGTGAGACACATTACCTAGCCGAGGTTCAACAAGCAGAGCACCAGATAGGCTTACATCAGCCCATAAACAAGAGACCCAACCCACAGAAAGTAGCCCGTAATAGTCGATTTGTAGGAGTTTATACTGTCTTGTACATTTAATATTTAATATAACTTATTTACAACACATAAAATTACATTTATAACCTCCCAGCCTCTATAAATAAGAAGAGGAGGATCTTTGTAAATTAAGCTGAAACAGTTGTATTGATACTTTGCAAAATTTCCTTCAAATTAATAAAAGCTGCCATGGATGTAGGAACCAGTATTGCCTGGCTTTAGCCGAATCATGTTAAAAATATTACGTGCCATTGTTGATCTTCTTCTTTGCCATCTTCCTGATCTCTCGTTGCATTAACCTGAAAGCAGTTTGGGGTTCAAGAACTGATCTCGGTTGACAGGAATTTGATAGAACTAGATTTCGCTATTAACATTTTGGTGTTAGAAGAAGAGTCATCTGCTTTCAAATTTCTTAATTTCTCTTCAATATAGCTGCAATGGTAAGAGAAAAAGTCACTAGGAGTTCAAACACTCTAATTGCTCAGCCAGCAAATACTCCCATTACCGAAACTCACTGCCAGCCCACTACTACCCCTGAAACTAAAGAAGCACAAACGTCTCACCAACCCCAACCAGTGCTTGATAACATGGTAAGAAATTTGGCTGAAGCTGTTAAGGTGCTGGCACAAGCATAAACTCAAGGTACACAGAGGCAAAAGGAGATTACAGCACAGCTCCAGTGGTTACATAAAGAGGTATAGAAAGAGACTCGTAAGGATCATGACAGTCAGTAATCTGGGGGCTCGCAACGAGCTGAGAGCTCGAATAAGACTAGCCAATAGGGGAAGAAGAATCAACAATCCTTTAACCTACAACTTGAAATGGAGGACCCAATAAAAAAGGAAGTGCTAGAAAAGCTAAAGCAACTAGAAGAGCGCCCCCAAGCTTAAAACGAGCAAGCCCGCAATGAGGAGAGCTCAACATTCTCTATAGAGATTGAGATGTAACCTTTCTCGTAAAAACTTAAAGTGCTTGGGATCCTATTGTACGACAGGAATAGCTACCTCTATGACCATCTAGATGCATTCAATATTTAGATAGACCTTCAAACAATTGACCCTCTGGTTAAGTGCTGCGTCTTCCCTACCACATTAGGAGGCATACCTCGGGCATGCTTCAGAAGCCTCCTAGCTCGCAGTGTTAATAGTTGGAAGAGTGCCAGAGGAAATTCATTGATTAATACTGAGTGCTAAAGAGGTAGCTCACACCCCTTGCCACCTTGCCATGATCTTTCAATGAAAGAATGAATCGTTGAAAGATTACATAGTTAGATTCAAGCAAGAGGCCAATTCCGTAGAAAATCCTTCAGAGGAGAATATCTTGACAGTGATCTCCACGGAACTCCGTAAATATAGAAAGCTATACAGAAGCTTATAAAAGTCCACGGTGTGTGATCCCACAGAATTCTATGAGTAAGCTACCAAGCAAATTAGATGGGAGGAAACCTTCGGCACAAAGGAGCCCAAACATAAGAACGAAGTAGTCAGCTCCCCCCAGAGTAAAAGAAGCAGCGAGGAGAATCAAGGCTGTGGCCCTAGCAGTCAGCTTACAAAGAAGGGCAGGGCCGAGAGACCTCAGTCTCAAGGTCACCACAAGAGTTATAGTATTTTGTTTGACACACAAGATAGGATCTTCATAATAAAAAAGGATAGGGAAGACTTTGGGAAACCTAAGCCCATGAGAGCCCCCGGCAAATTTAGAGACTCAAGTAGATTCTATGCTTATCACAATGAGGTCGAGCACACTACCGCGAAATGTTAGGAATTAAGAGATGCCCTTCATTTGTGAGATTATATGGTTCAACCTTCTGAACAACAAACTTAGCAGACTCAGTGAATTATTGATTGAGAGCAAGAGCCTTCTATTAGAATCATATTCTGATTATGTGATATTATACCTAAATTGATGCAAGGCTTCTAAATTTTGTCTAAATTATCCTACGGAATGTCGTACAAAAAAAAACTATTCTATATTGTTTTGATACCATTCTTGATTGATAGGCTGGGACAGAAAGGTGCTCCTTTGGGGAGAAGGAGGGCAATGACCCTCACCTCAATGAAGCGAAATCATAAGGATACATCTAGGGGTGAGATGGCACAAAGCCTACCCTGTTGATACATCCACAATGGATACATCCGGGGGTGAGACGGTACAAAGCCTACCTTATCGATACATCAACAAGGAATACATCCAGGGGTGAGATGGCGCAAAGCCTACCTCGTCGATACATCCACAAGGAATACATCTAGGGGTGAGACGACGCAAAGCCTACTCCGTCGATACATCCACAAGGGATACATTCAGAGGTGAGATGGCAGAAGGCCTACCCTATAGAGTACTTCCAAAATAGATAACATCTTGCATGTGAAGGCATTATTAAACACTCAAAATTTAGCAAAAAGTTAAGGTGCGAAAGCACTATTAAACACTCAAATCCGACGAAGAGCTATGAGCTCACTAAGGCGCAAGGTCGCCAGAATAAACCCAATTACTAGTCAAAGTAACAAGATTGCTGACAGAGTCAAAATTATACTACCCACTGAGCAACAAGATTGTTGTGGCATAATCAATAAGGTGCAACTTCCATGTGACCAAATGCTCGTAGCTTTCATGCGACCAAATGCTCACAGCTCTCATATGATTAAATGCTTGTAGCTCGTATACGACTCCCCTTTTTTTCAGGCATAGCTCACATGCGACCTGCCTAAATATTACTTATTAACTTTAAGGGCACTCAGATGTCAAGATTTATTATTTGAATATGGCTTATTAGTCATTTGAATATCTTATTCAGCTATGATTTACAAGGATATATGCTATCATCTGTGACATACAGAAGTTTCAATACAGCATTCAAGAGTTACAAAGAAAACTCATTTGTTAAAAGTCCTCATCCAACAAGGTAAATTTACATTAGAAATGGGAAATACAAAGTTAAAGCATAAAGCCTACAGCTATTGCTTCCACAAAAAAGAAGAAAGTCGAACCCTGGGAAATGAACTCCAACCGACTGAAGGATCAACGAGCATGATTACTCCTCAATCTTCTTTTTCTTATAGCCCTCCTTAGCTAGCGGCTCCTTTCCTAACTTATACCCAAAGCAATTCAAAAAGCGCTTAAGAGTCTGGCTAGCAAGCTTGAATCTCACAGTAGAACTGTGAGGAAGTAATCTAAGATCTGCACAAGACTCCCTAGAAGCCAACCAGAAGAGTTATGCAAGGAAGTCATGCGCAGCAGGCCATTCACGGCTCTTAATATGCTGCAGCAGACCATGCACGCCTCAAAATGCTTAACCGAAAGTCAAATTACCAAAAACATGAGAAGCTTAACTAAAACATCCGTCAGGCTATTCTACGAAGAAGCAAGAAGAGCTTCTCAGGCTTTATAAACTAGTCTGGGTTCAGTGAAGGACCCAAAGGATAATTGGTTGTTTCAGATCAAATGATCCAGAGAAAACAAGGTTGTCATGCCAACGGCCATATATTATGCACAATAAGAGGTATGACCCAAAACAAATGAAATGAAAGAATTGAAATCTGAAATGATAGAACAGCAGAGTAAAGACTTTGACTACACAAAGAAATTGCAACTCCCAGTCTACAAGGCAAACTGTGAGTCGGGGGGCTTATGTTATGGATAAAAATCGGTCTCGTGAAGCTGACCAGTAAAAGCCCTGTAGAAGTTAAGTTCAAGCAAAAGGAGTTTAGCTTGCTAAGGTTGAGGACGCAAAGTCCCAACTTGCATATTTGATAACAAATCTTGCATGGGTTTGTTTCACTATACACGAACCCGATCTCACTCAATGAAGACTAGTAACGACCCCGAGCCAAGGATCTCAGCTTGCGAAGTGAGGCACATTGCCCAACTAGAAGGTTTAATAGGCAGAGCACCGGACAGGCTTATATCAGCCCACAGACAATGGACCTACCTCACAGAAAGTAGCATGCAATAGCCTATTTGCAGGAGTTTATACTGTTTTATACATTTAATATTTGATGTAACTTATTTATAGCATGTAAAATTACATTTGTAACCTCTTAGTCTTTATAAATAAGAGGAGGATGATCCTTGTAAACTAAGCTGAAACAACTATATTGATATTCTACAAAATTTCCTTCAGATTAATAAAAACTACTGTGGACATAAGAACCAGTACTGCTTGGTTTTAGTCAAACCACGTTAAAATAATTGTGTGCTATTATTGTTTTTCTTCTTCACTATCTTCCTCATCTATCGTTGCATTAACTTGAAAACAGTTTGGGGTTCAAGAACTGATCTTGGCTAACAGGAATTTGGCAGAACTAGATTTCACTGTCAATACTTCCTTTAACATTGAAGTCTTCAATTATATAAAATTTTGAAATTAATATTTATAATTAATTTAATCGACAATTTTATTTAATTTTTTAGATAAGAATCACAATATTATAATAGGTTGACTTGTCACAAGTTTTTTTTTTACGTAATTTTGAATGTACATATTTAATTTAATTTTTATTAATTATATAATATATAAATGAGTTAAAAATTTTATGAAAGAATTTATGTAACAAATCAACATTTAATAATATTGTGATATTTGTTTAAAAAGTTATAAAAAAAGTCATATAATTAAATAAAATAATTAATTAAGTGAATAATATGTATTGATTTAAAAATTTCATATAGTTTAAAATTTTAATTCTAAGTTTTTAAAGTTGATGTGAATAAAATCCAACCATATCCAAATCAAAAGAGGGTTACATGTATAGTCCCTAAATTTTATAGTGGTTTAGTTATTAACTCTGTTAGTAATGTACCTATCAGACTAACAGAGAAATTACATTGAAGCACTTTTATAATAGCCTACAACTAAATCTAAATTGAAATGCTACTGAAAATTACACTACAAGAAAATTCGGATATTCCAACGGAAAATTCCAACGGAAAAAATCCGTTGAAATTTT
>JANHAO010027765.1:0-10770 GCA_026873985.1 Saraca asoca
ACTCAGCTGGAAACATGACATTTTAGCTCTTAAAATGCTAAGTATGAGGGCAATTAATTATGTCAAATCTTGTGTTATCAGTCACTAATAGAATTCAAGGATAAATTCTTTTAACAAGAGAGATTTTGTAAAACCCAAATTATTTTCCTTCCCTTTTACTTTAATTTATTGAGATTAGTTATTCTTTCCTTTGACTATTAAAGAATATTTGAGTTATTAAATGTAAATTTTTTTTATTTAATAGTGTGGCATTGTATTCAATTAGAACTTTGAAAAAGAAAATGTGTTTGAAGAACTTTATTGGATTCATGAATTATGTATTGTATCTTAGATAAATCACAGTTTCGATAATAAATATTTTGGCATAAAAAATGAATTATTTGTTATGTATAATTGTTTTAAAAGCTTACATTATCTTTCAATTTAACTATTAACTAACTACTTGGCTTACTTTAAGGCATGGTTCAAGACCTAAGTTTAATAAATGGTATTGAAACTTTAATTAGTTGGATTTTTACCAAATTTTGAAAGTGTACCTGGTGTTTATTTATTATTAGTAGTAAATTAGTTAATTGATTGATATTAGTTTTGCTTCAATTTAAACTAGTAGGAGTCATTAAATTAAACTTTAAATTTAATTAAAGTGTATTTAACTAATGGTATTATTTGTCCTAGGTACTCAATGTGTATCATATAGATACTTGTTTTAAAATCTAAGTATTATGTTTACTAACTAAATTTAAGCTAGATGATTTAATTATACTTCCTTAAGTTTAAATTGATTTAAAATAACACTCTTTTATTGCATAACATCTCCTCCCTACCATTTAATTTCTTTGTTTTTAATTGATTTTCCCCAAAACTCCAAAATCCCTTCATATCCTTTATCCTTCGACACCCCAACAACATTGAACCCTAGCAGAGCTACTAAGTGTTGCTCTCCTCTCCAGTCCAATGGCAACTTTGACCACCCATCACCTAAGGCAACCAAATTCTTTTCCCTTTCATTCTCAATGAAGCCAGCCCAACAGTCCACATGAATTAGAGCCCCTGCCTATTATTGCCCAGCTCATCAGAAATCATCTTCTAGTGACAATAGGAGGCTGCACCGAGCCACCAACCTCTAATCATCATGTAACCCTATTGTCTACGCTAATCCCTTATTCTGATTTGAATCACATCAATAACCCAGTCCTAAGCCATAATTCCCCTATTCCCAATGCCAATTAGGGTCCACTAGTTAAAATAGATCTGTAACTAAGCTTGTCCAGTGTGGTTTAGCTTTAGCTATCATAAAGGAGCTCCCTCCATTAGAATTGCAACAGATGGAGCTATATATGTGGTCAATTGAGAATAGTGGATTTTCGATATCTCTAGTAATAGAAAATGCATTTTTTTCTAAATTTTGTTCTTATTTTAAATGCTAGGAGTGGAATGTATCCTTGCTAAAATTTTAGATTAGTTGTCAGCCATCTTTCGTAAAATTAGGCCTTAAGGTTTGAACTCTTAGTGAGTCAATAATTCTTAGATAGAATTAAAGTAAGTATCATAGAGAATTTCATTCAACTATGTTAGGTTATAGTTGCCAGTGAATTTTATTTTTGTGAAGATGTAGTAAATTACATTAGATTGTGATTGTTAGGAATTGGAATAAACTAGTTGGGAAAGGTCGAGTGTTTTAGGATAGGTAAGTTAGGAGAAATGTGGCTTATTGCTGTTTGGGGGAAGTTTAAATGCTTTATGGGATTATCCTCAAGATAATCTAGAATTAGTAATAGCATTATCTTAGTCATAGGGGAATTAAGGTAAATAAGAAGCTTCTTGCAGGTAACTGTAAGTGAAAAAATTCTACCAAGGCTAGTCTAGTTTTGCCAGTGAGCTTTATGGCTAGATCAATGAAATTATAGGTTTAAATTAGGATCTTCTAGTTTTACATTGAGTGTTGGACAATTAGCATTAAGAGTTATGAATAATTTATTTTAGTTTCAAGCTAAGTTAGGAATAGTGTATATGTTGTAATGCGAAATTGAAAATATGACCTTGTACCCCTAGGTTCACAAGCTCTTGAAATCCAAGGATAGGCCACCTAAGTCTTGAAGCTAGAAAGCACGATTGAAGATTTGGTTTGACAAGCATGAAAGCTTCAAACTAAGCTCATTGAGCTTTAACTTTATGAGTGGAAAGTTTGCTCTTTCAATTCTATGTATTATATGACAAGTTATCTTGTGACTTTAAAACTTAAAGCCTATCTTATACTTCTTCATAAGTTATTTGGGCTTTTCATTAGACTTATGCTTATGAAAGAAAAACCAAGAATGGTATGTGAAAATGGAATGTTATTCCTACGCGTACACAAGGTAGACTTTGGTATCCTTGTTTTATGGATGGACATTTAAAGTTCCTATTATATTTACCTAATTGAATTATCAAATGGTTATATGTAAATTGGCATTGATTATTACTTTTATTATCTTTATGAAGGAATATTGTTTATGAAAGGAAAAAGCATAGCTATTGCTTTGTGATATATTGATAAAGTTGGACCCCCAGAGATTTTTCCTGGAAAACCCCCAAGTGCACTTGGAATACTGTAATGGCCATATTACTGTTCAGTGAGAAGGGAGAGTTACTTGTTGGAGGGATAAGTAGAATAGGAGAAATGATATTATAAGGATGGTTAACAATGGGAACTCTCCTTTGGATCCTATTGTTATTTTGAAACTATTTAAATTTTTATGTGATACAAATTGTTAAACTATTTACCTATTTTCAATTATTATGAATGGTTGGAAACCTCAAATCTTAGTTTAATAAATTTACTTTTTATGCTTCATGTGTACGGTTGAACTTTTTTTTTCCCATTTCCTTCTTATTTACATGAATCATTTGAAAGTACAAAGTATGGCTTAATGTATAGTTTTGGCCCGGAAGCATTAAACCATAAAGGTATAATTTCTATATTGATTACTAGTTGGGTTTCTAATAGACTGAGTGGAAAACCTATTGCCTTTGGTTAAGACTACTTCAAATTTATAGAATGAATTTTAAAACCTTATTAGAGAATGAAAAGTGAGTTTTTGCATTGTCAAGGATAGAATTTATTGTACAAAGAAGTTTTAACACTTAAGTTCATATATTGACTTCTTTAGACATAAGTTTTACTATTATTAGATTCTAGCGAATTGTTCACTCACAAAGTTTCAATAAAACTCGTACATTGTCTTGTTTTAAATATTTTTTGTTTTTAAGATGATACACTTGTCAACCTCAATCTAACCTCTAGGTGAAACCAATCAAGTTGGAGACTGAAGATAACACTTGAATTTGGTTTTGACAATTATCAACTATTGAGTCTACATGTTATCGTATAATGTGTATTTGCTTGTTGCTATAAATATAGGTTTTATTGAGAACTTGTGACCCTAGTAAACATTTGAAAAGTAGAGGAAACTCTGCCAGATTTTTGTTGAAAATATTTTCTGTTAGCAAAAACAAAATTTCAAGCATTTTTTAGAAAATTTTAAACTAGTATTTTCCTTAAAGTTTAATAAAAAAATGCACAATGGAAAGAGTGAGTATAAGACTTGTAAAAAGTCTCCATCAGATGACTTCCTACACCACACTACAACATTTTTTTTACTTATGACAATGCTAAAAAACTATTGTCTATTCTTAAAAAACTATTATGCATAGTATAGACAACGATTTTTTGCCATGGTGTTAGCTTACATTACCTATCCTTTTAGGCAATGAATTTTTGAATTTATGGCAATGATTTTAATACTCGTCATTTGGCAATGCTATTTCATTGTTACTAGAATAAGCAACAGTTAATAAATGTTGTCAAGATATAAAAGGCAATATATAAAAATGATTGTTAATTGATCATAGGCAACGATTTTCAAGATATAGGCAATGCTTTTAAACTATTGCTTATATATTATAGGCAACACTTTTAAACCATTGCTAAGACATTATAGGCAACAATTTTTAATATATAGACAATAGTTTTAAGGCTTGTTTTGAAGGCTATTATTTAATTTGTACCTGTCATATATTTTTTAAAATCTAATTTGAAGCATGTATAAAAAAGAAAAATTAAAGCATTCATTTTTTTAAAAAAATTAAGACATTCATTTCATTAAGAAAAAGTGTTAAACATAATTAAGCATCTATTATTTCAAACTTGAAACACAATTTTACCTAGAGAAATTCACTCAATAAATTAAAAATATTCACAAGAATTCTAAATCACATTATACTAAAAAAAATATCCTAATTTTTCAAATAGTGCATGAAATTTTAATATAAAATATCATTCATTTTGCTTATAGATTCTCTACATTCATATTTAGCAAGTTATCATCCAATAGGCCATCATCTTGTTTTTCTTCTTCACCAGCAAGATTCCTTACATAATTATACAAAATTTCATAAAAGCACTTAACCAAATATTTACATATGAATGACTGGTCTGATTTAATATTTTGAAAAAATAGATGAAAAAGAAGTATAGATCCATTTTAAGTGATTAATGGTCTGTCTTAAGCATTGAATTATGCAAAAGTCAAAAAGAATAGCAAAGTTGCATAAGAAGGAAGGCAAAGTAAAGCTTATGAAAATTGTTAAAGATTAAAGTTTTGTTTTTCTATAAGAACAAAGGGATGAGCTAATGATAACATAACATGCACGCTGACACTAACACCTTTAATCAAGGTTGTTGATAACAACCAATGCACTTTTGTTTTTCTATCTCCATCACACATGCCTGTTGTTATACACAGAGGTCATTAGAGATGAAGTTATCCTGTAGAGAATATTATTCCCATATCTTTACAACACTATATGATTTCTTGACATGATAATCATGGGTGTATCAGATATCAAGGTAATATGAATTTGAGTTTGTATTGAAAAGGAACCAATGCTTTTCTGCTTACTGGTTTGATCTAATACTTCTTCTCTTCACTTGAATATCCTGGAATCATTGAATTCCAATTTTTTTTGCATACTAATTCGGGAAACAAGTAAATAAGTGAAGTTGTGATGTCAGCTCTTTCTATTAATGCATATAATATACTATTAATCCAAGCATTCAATTTTTATCTCTCACACACACACCCACACACAAGGCATTCGGCCTTATCACAGATACACACACAGAGGCCATTCGACCTTTTCATACATACACACAGTTGTCTGTCTGTCACACACACATACACATAAACATAGGTTCAACTATTATTCAGCAACAGCCACAATCAAGCACCCAAGTTTTCAAAAAATAATAATAATGGTAATAATATTATATTTCACATAACGTTGTTTAAATATCAATAACAATGCTCCATCTCCTTATTTCTCCATACAGTGCTCCCCTTATCTTTTCTACATTACTATGACCATGTTTTTGTAGCATAGATACTTTTGGGGAGTTGCCTAAAGAAACTACTTAGAGGTTTAACCTTCTTTTTAATATAATAAGTAAGCAACACATACCACTAGAATGTATAATCCATCTGTCTCACATACCAACAATTTCAATTAGACACTAGAAACAAGTGCACATGCTCGTTATATGCCCAAAACATGATTTTAATGGTTTCACATAATGCCACATCACCTTAGTTCACATATCTGTGCATAGTATGGTTCAAATGGGATATATCATCAATTCTTTTAGCATTTAAAATCCCTAAACAATAGAGGACTAATTTACAATTAAATATAATAAGGCATTTTATATCACATTTCATATGGATGGTGAGTAATCTACTCACCCTAAACAAGCTTTCCCTTTTTTTTTCTACTAGTCTTGCTTTCAAGGGAAAAAAAAACGGTG
Organism: Saraca asoca; assembly: GCA_026873985.1. Classification (NCBI taxonomy): domain Eukaryota; kingdom Viridiplantae; phylum Streptophyta; class Magnoliopsida; order Fabales; family Fabaceae; genus Saraca; species Saraca asoca. Next base: position 5,843 of record JANHAO010027765.1, read on the forward strand.
GTTGCTGCCCCCTTAAGATTTAACCTAAGAATTCACCAAATTATTCTATTACTACCAACCCCTACTATTTCCTAAGCTAATATTGTATAAATCCTTTCTAAAATATAAGAAATAATTCAAGAGTACATACCTATTTTTGCTTTGAACCAGCTGAGGAAATCACTAATTCCTTTGATGCCTAACAAGCCTTACAACATGTATCTGACCTTAAAATAAAAGATTACAATCAATCATATTTAGGACTTATGGTTTGGTTTCCCTATAATTCCAAAAGAAATCTTATTATCCTCCAATAAAAGTGGACCCTGTTACATCTAAGCAGAGGTTCACTTTGCTATCCTGAACTATTTGCTAGGGCTTTCCCTCACGCAACTTGGCTGAATAGTGCTGAAAGGGACCAACAGATGATGGAGGCTGGTGTGGTGGCTTAGCAGGTCTAACAAGCATTCCCCTTGCTATTGGTCTACTGCATCGACAAGGGAAAGAAGGAGAAGTGTGGGACAAAATGAAGTTTGGGTTAGACTATGGTGTTATTGGGTAGAAAGAGGTTTGTGGTAGCCTTATCAACTTTAAATATTGTGTCTAAGACTTGTTTGATAAAGAAAAAAACTCTTTAGTAATTTAAAAATACACACTTCACTCATATATTCTACTTAAACCTATTTAAGCTTGATAAGTGGGGTTTCAGAAATAAAAGAATGTATAATAAATCAAGTCAAATTTGGGCTATTTAGCAGTTGAGGCTGTAGTTTTTTTTTTTTTCTTTCTATAATAATACACTCACAAATTTCATGTTGAAACATAAAGATAAACTTGAATCATAGTAAACAATTTTGTTTTTTCTCTTAAAAAAAAAGAACATTCAAGAAATTTATATTTTCTAAATCATTTATTCTACATACTTGTAAGGCTTACATCTAGGGACTTTCTATAGAATGGTACTCTTTTTTTTTTCTTCCTTCCCATAATTTTTCCACAAGACTTTCTATAGAAGGGTACTCTTTAATGCAAAGTTTTTTGGTCTCTTTATCAACAATAGATACAGTCTCACCTATAGGTTAGGTGACTATCTAACTTAACTAAAATTTTAAGGAAGGACATGACATGAGTCTGGAATGCTTTATTAATTTTTTAAAAAAGGTTAAAACTAAATTTTAAATCTAGATTTGAAATATAAAAAGGATGGCAATATCAAACCAAATTAAAAAGAGGGAAAATAATAATTAAGATAATTTAGAATTTTAGGATAAAAAAATGGTCAATATGTATTATGTATAAGAAATGATTTTTCTTCATTACCTAGTAAGGGTTGCTTAAATCCAAAAATCAAAAACAACATTGTTAAAAATCATTGCTTATTTTAACTTTTGGTAATAATTGTTGAGCATTGCTTAATGAGTGCTACTTAAATCTAAAAGTAAAAGTAACACTATAAAAAATCATTGATTTTTCCAACTTTACGCAGTAGTTTTTAAACATTGCCTAATAAGTGTTGTTTAAATCCAAAAGCAAAAGCAATACCACAAAAAACTATTGCTTATTCTAACTTTAAGCAAAAGTTTTTGGACATTGACAAATAAGCATTAATTAAATTCAAAAGTAAAAGTAACTCCATAGAAAATTGTCACTTATTCCAACTTTAGACAATGTTTTTTGAATGTTGCCTAATAAGCACTGCTTAAATCTATAAGTAAAAGCAACACCATAAAAAATCATTGTCTATTCTAACTTTAGGCAATGGTTTTCTAGCCGTCACAAATTTTAATATTGTTGTAAATGAAAAATGTTATAGTGCCAGTTGCGCCCTAAATTGGGGTGTGACAAGTCCATCCACTAAACTTTGCAAATATGAAAATCGTAAGCTGGTAGATGAGAAACATATAGAGGTATAATTAGGTCACTCCTTTACTTAACTGCAAGTAAACCAGATATTATGTTTAGTATATGCTTATGTGCAAGATATCATTTTAATCCTAAAGAATCTCATCTTATTACTATGAAGAGAATCTTTAGATGCTTACTTGGAATAAAAGATCTTGGCTTGTAGCATCCTAAAATGAACACTTTGATCTTATTAGATACTCAGATGCTGACTATGCAGGTTGTAAACTAGATAAAAAAGCACTAGTGGTATATGTCACTTCCTGGGCCAATACTTTGCCTCTTGGCATAGCAAAAAGCAAATTTCAGTTGCTCTGTCCATAACCAAAGTTGAACTGATGGCAGTTTGAAGTTGTTATGCTCAAGTATTATGGATAAAACAATAACTTGATGATTATGGTTTGACTTTTGAATGCATCCTTACACTTTTTGATAATACAAGTGTTAATAATTTGACCAAAAATATTATCCAATAATCCATAACCAAACATATTGAGATTAAACATCACTTTATACTGATCATGCTCATAAAGGAGATATTTAGCTTAATTTTAAAAATACAAAAAATAAGCTTGTTGATTTTTTTTTTCATAAAATCATTCAATAAAGATTGATTTTATTTTATTATATGTCTATTGCATTATGATTTTTTAAACTTTTATATGTTTGTCCTATATGAATGTGTTGCATATGTATAATGCATAATAGCCTTTCTTTAAAAAAAACTTTTTAAAAATGTGAAGATATGTTAAAAGAGGAAACACCTTGCTTTTTTCGAAAATAAAGACTAAGATGAGTTCAAGAGAGAAAAGTAACATATCAAAAAAAGAAAAAATAAAAATAAATAAAATAATTTAAAGTCTGGTGGACCAAAATGAAGGTTTTAAATTTTTTGTTGTGGTTAAAGCATGAATTTTCCTTTTTCTGGTGGACTATAGTGAATGTGTTAAAGTTTTGTTGGGGCTAAATTGTAATTTTCATCATTTCATTTTGCTTTTCTTTAAACCAAGTGCTGACCTCTTTTTTCTTCATTTTTCCCTGGCCAACTCTACTAGTTCCTAATCTTCCTCTGTTATCTTCCTCATCCCTCTAGCAACTAAGTTGTTGTTTGGCTTTATTTTTTTCCTCTTCTCTACTCTAGCATCTTTCTCCTCTTGCTAAACCTCCGAGTTGAGCTCTAATCGGATTGTGATAGTTGCAGTAAACAAAGCCCTATTGTAGCTCTATTTCTTCTCCCTTCCTTTGTCTTTTTAGCAATCGGAGCTACCGAATCAGCTACTCTTCCTTCTTTTCTGTTCAATTCCATCCAAACAATAGCCAATCACTGGTCTTTTCTCCTTCAACAACTTCAACTAGCATTTTTTCTTTGGTCACCCTCTTTTTCCCCTATTTCTGGTGATCCCTCCTACCACTGTAGGTTGCTTCAAGTCAAGCCATGCACCGCCATACAACTCTAGCTGCCTAGTTATGTGGCTACCATCCTAATTCATAGAGATCCTTTCTTCCCGAATAGTTTCTCTAGTGAGCCTACCATTTTTCTGGCCGATTAGCTCATCGATAACACCGTGATTGGTGGATTGGTTCTCTCTTGACCTGTGACATCTATCATTTTCCTCTTGCTCAAACAAACTTTCCACTTGTTGGAACAACTGCTGCCCTATTGTTGGCTAGCCACTATAGCCCACCATGGCCAGTGGCTGCTCCACCATTTATCACCCTTCAAAGGCTAGCGATTTCATTCTACCTATGCGTGCTTATCTGATAGGAGACCCAAACCCTAATCGGTTATTGGATAGTAGGTACTACTCTTTTCCAAGATTGATTTTTATCTATATGAATATGTTGTAATTGAAATTTAAACATTTGAAACTTTAATATTTTGAAATAGAAAATCTGTTGTAAGTTTACGTGATCTTGGTAATTAGGTTCTGATCAACCAATTTAGAAAAGTTGTAGTTCAAAAATCTTCATTTAAAGCTATTTGGATATCCCCAAGGTAAGTAGATAATCCTACTCTTTTGTGAATTTTTCTTTGCCAAAAAAAAAACAATTTTTGTTTTATGAAATATTACAATTTTTGAGTAATTGGATTATTGATGTTAGCATCTCTAAAAAATTTAGCTATATGCTATATATCTAAAAATGATTTATGGTAGCATACTTATTCATTTTATATCAATTGCTATTTATGGAACCAGTGATTACATTTTGCCATGATATTGAATTTCTAATATTACTGAATCACATGCTACATGAAACAATTGACAATATTTTCCAAACCATAATATCATGGATTAAGTAGAATTATTTCTTATTTCTGGATATATCTGGTAATATAATACTTTTTGATTAATTAATTGTTTTTGAAATCTTGAATCCATTGGAAATTCCTTTAGAGAACTTCAAAGTGTACTTGTGATTAGAATTATATCTATTAGAGAAATAAGGGGGGATATCTGATAGTAGAATAAAGTGTATGACGATATCTAATATCTGTTACTTATGGTTATATTTGGGAATTATCCTTTGGATTCCAATTATATTTCAAAATTCCAGAATTCTTTTGATACTTGAATATTTGTACATTTCAAATGATTTTAATGATTTTTCTTGTGATATTATCTTGATGAATATTTCCCATTACGTTATACTATGCTTCAAGTTTTAATTTGTTGATTAGAGGTGTCAAAGTGGGTTGGGTTTAGCGGGTTAGCCTAGAACTGGTATAATTTTGCCTGGCCTGGGACTGGAACTGGTATGAAAAATGATAATAGTGGCCCGACTTTGTAAGGGACTGACCTGAAATAACCCAACCCAATAAGCGTCTGGGACTGATAAGTGTTAACCCGTCGGGTTATTAGGTTAACCTGTTAACCTGGTTCTATTGGGCTATTAGGTTAACCTGGTAGATTAACTCGTTAGCCTGATAATATATAATTAATTAATTATTATGTGTATGTATATTAAAATTAAAATTTTAATATATTAAAATTTATATATTAATATAATATTAAATAATTTTTAATATTAAACTTAATAAATTTATA
>JANHAO010027766.1:0-10770 GCA_026873985.1 Saraca asoca
TGAACTTCTCACCATGGACATCATCTTAATATGCAATAAATAAGAAATGCAATGTAAGATAAATAAACAACCTTTACATATTATCGAATCTATACAAAAAGTATAGTCATAGAAATAATAGAGCTAAATCTCAATTGGCTTTAGGGCACCTATCTTAGACTTACACCATAAGCATCTCATCTAAACCAGACTAACTTTTCCTACATTCTTCCTAATGATGCTCATATGGGCCACAAGCAAAACAAATAAGTTTGAATCCTTCATATTCAACATTATAAGTTTCTCATTTAAAATCAAATTTAGAGACTAGCTGATGTCGAAGATCCACTTCCATACACATACCAGCATAGCATCCTCTAGTTGTAAGGGAAGTGAGGGAATCAACCTTATGCATAAAATACACAACATAGTGATCTATGCTAATGTCAATCAATTTAATTCCCCATTCCTTCTCCTAATTTTTTTCAAATGATTCTCCATAAAAAGAAAGATCACCCTTTTCCCAAAAAATTAACAATAAGTGAGTTATGCCATAGCTTGCAACATTCCTCATACTTTTGGTTAGAAATGTCAATGATTAGGTAAGGTCCAAAGTACCAGTCTCATCATCCAAAGCCGTGCAAGTGATTTACAATCTCCTTCTTATCTTCTAGCTCATCCACCAATATAAGCTTTTCAAATGATGATTCTTTGCCATTGGTCAATTTGTCCTTATAAGACAAATTTTCTTTACTATTAGAGACTACACTTTGGTCATCTTCCATACTTTCCATCTCATTCTCTCTTAGGCATCCATTACTCCATCCTCGATTGCTTCCATTGGGATATCGTTTGTGTTTGTGACACATCTTAATTTTCAGGGATGTGATTGGTATGAATCACCCTAAAATGACCCATGAACATATAGCTTATAGTTCTTATTTAATTAAAAAAATTTATTAAGCACATAAAACTCAATAATAATGTGTGCACTTTAATTTAAAATCATATCAAAAGAATCATATAATATCCCAAATTTTTCTAAAATTAATTTTGATAATAAAATGGCTTCTCAGAGGAATCTGAAAGGGTGAATTTAAAAATTTTGGAAGTTTCAAAACTATAAATTCTGATATACGAAGTGTCTAAATGTAATAGAAATAAATTATATGAATTTTAGAAATCCTCAAAAACTGTAAATTTCCATTCCAAATGCTTATAGAGTAAAATTTGTGTTTTCAGGATTTAATTTCTAAAACATTTTTGGAGAGTTTGAAACTAAAACTACAGGTACCCAGTAAATGCAAACTTATAGTCATTATGAAGATAATTAATTCAACTAAATTATATTAAATTTCATAACCACTGGTGATTGATGAGTATGTTAAATTTGGTTTCGAAATAGCAAGAAATGGTAAGGTTATTTAAGGAGAAAAATTGAGAAACTTGCCTAAGAAAAGTCAAAAGTCAAAGTTGACTCAAATTTTTCCATTTTCCCTCCAGAGGGCCCATCCCCTTTTTCTTCCCCAACCTTTCCCGAGTTGCATTCCATGCAACATATACACAAACTTCAACTTGGAAGCTTTTTCACTCTACACCTTTCTCTCTCTTCAAGTAAGCATTTCATTTTTTCATGTTAATTTTTCAATTTTTTTTTGCTAATTCCTTTATTCTTCCTCTTCAACCTGGTATCAAAATCTTGCTGATTCATTAAGAATAATCTAAGTTATGAATTTTTTAATCTAAAAGTTACTGTTAATTTTACTATTCACTTCAAAAACCCATATAAATTCTTGAAGTTTTTATAGCTTAAATCTTTTATTTCTAACTTGTTTCTATAGAATAAACCATAATATAATAGTATTTAATTATTTGATGAAAGAAAAATCTTGAAAAATTCAAGAAGTTAACATGCTCTTCTTTTTGTTTATAAAGAACATTGAAGGACCTTTGTAAATTATCTTGATCTCTTTATTTTAGCTACTTAGATGTGTGATTCTTACCTTTCTTGTGAATTGTAATATAACTAATTGGATGTGAATCCTTGAATTGTTGATTATGATGAGGAAAATGGGTATTGTGTGGTCTTATTACTAAGTTTGGATTTGATTGGAATTGTTGATATAAATATGTTTCTATGTTTGGAAAAGCTTGAATTTATGCTTGTTAAGCTTCTAAAATAATGGTATATTGAACCTTTATGATTTGGTGGAAGTTAGATAGTGTTTCCCCTATTTTGGCTACTATTTTTTTTCATTTCCAAAGCTCACGAGTCGAATTTCCATATATACACTAGCCTTATGATCATGCTCATAAAAATCTAACTGCATTGCCTTGCGATTCGAATAAAAAATTTAACTAGTTTTTTGCAATTTGAATCAACCTTTCCTATCCTGTTTTTCTATTCCAATCACAATTTTGATCGTGTGCATATTTGACTTTCTTAAAAGTTTGCAATTTTGGATAAGCAAACTTACATTTTGCACTAAATTCTCTCAAGTCAAAATGAAACCTTCCCATTTGAATCCCGTGATTCTAATCATGATTCTACTCAAATTTCAATCATAATCATGTTTGCGATCATGCTCACGCCTCCAGATTCATACATTAAGACAACTCAAACTCACTTCTCTATAAAGCAACTCTCATTTTCTTGACCTAACTTCATGCTATTGCTAGTTATTTTCAATATAATCATCAATAAGTCGTAATTGAGCCAACTCATAAGCTAATATGAATTACTAATTATTTATATATTGATACTATAGTAATAATCTTGATAATTATTGTAATAATGTGACAAGGAATATATGGCCATGATTTGGGATGGAAATATGAACTATGTGATATGTTTGTTATGAGATATGATATTGTTAGAGAGCTTGAAAATTTCCTATAAGATATGAGATTATGAACGATAATGATGAGATGTGATTGATGAGATGAGATTGGGTATATGAATCGGATCTCGAATCTATATGTTCTGATATGAAGCATGCGATAAGATGGAACTTGGAGGGATAAGGCTAGCGATTGTGCGGGATAAGGTGGAAAGGAGTAACAAAGAAAGTCTTGATCCTAATTGTTTATTTTACTTACTTGAATTGTTATTACTCTGAGAAGTACTGAAATATGATATAATAATGTGAGATGAAATATGAGGTATGTATATTTGTTATTGCTAGAAAAGTCATAAGTTTGATATGAATTATCTCATTAAACCTTAGACTCACTCTTTTGTGGACTATTTTTCATATTCTCAAGATATTATTGCTATTTCACCATTTGAAAAGTAAGGATGGACAAAGATCCCATAGAAATCATTGCTAATGTATTTACCACCACAATAGATAGTTCTTTAGGAATGTATGAGATTAAGATCCATTACATCATAATCCTAAACTTAGCCGATTGCAAAGTTTTGCATGAAGTAAAGATTATTCCCTTAAAACCCCCTAATGTCTTGTTAATAATGGCTACAGGATGGTTTGATCCTTGGGGAATCTAACATCCATCTATACTTTTTTCTTACCTTTTGCAAACCTGTAAAGAGTGAAGCCATAGAATTCCTTGAGGGTATAGTTAGTTAAACCTATATTTTTTTAGTTCTTTGACCAGTAATAAGTTGAACTACCTTTTGTTTTGCTTTGCCCTTGTGAGGACAAGTGGAGTAGTGTGGGGAATGGCTCTTAGAGTTAGCTAATTGTATGTATAAGTGTTTTTTTTTTTTAAGAATTTGTTAGAAACCCTTTTAAAACTGATGTTTTAATAGGCATGTGCCTTAATAGGCAATGTCCATGTATATTATAAAGTATGTGTATATTTTAATGAATTTCCTTTCTTTCCTATAAGTTTATGATTCCTTAACTAATTAAATGAACTTGAGTAGATATGATTAAGGAATATTGAAAAAAGAATGAGTGGGAATGAAAAATAGAATAGGTTAAAAGCTGGTGATTATCAATTAAAGATTGATATTCAAGCCAGTCATGGCTAGAAATTTAGGTCATGGCACATATGTAGTGGAAATTTAAATAAACTAAAATAAAGAGAAATATTTTTGAAATTATGACTTATAAATGACTCAATCTAGTTGGCTACTAGGTGTCTATTCTAATAAACATGCATGTTGAACTTGTTTACTACCTCTTTTAAGTAGGAAAGGGTCATATTTATCAAGATCTTTGAAACATTGAGAATCTGAAAAATGTTAGAAATAAGGAGTGAGTAAAACCATGATCCTCAATGAAGTGAGGGTTTTTAACCTTTTTTAGGTTGAAAACCTTTTTGGTCATAAAACTTATATAGCATATACAAATAAATATAACATAGTTATATGTAATCATAATCATGCATCATTATACTCATAATTCATAAAGTTTTTTAAACTAATCTCTATGAAAGATCATGCATAATCTAATATACAAACTCACATATTGAGCAAAAACTTTATTGTTGCCTCACAAAATAAACATATAATTTATACTAGCATACTAGACATTGGTAGGAGCTATGTCTACTAAACTTGAAAACTTATATTGAAATGTCCCTTAGAACCTTGCATATCATTTCTGATAAATTGTGTATGATTGTACTTGATCCCATAACCCTTTGTTATATAAGTAACCAAATATCTCAAGCCTTCTATCACACTGGGTGATCACATAAGTACATCTTCTAGTATACATAAGGTCTCTAATGTCCACTTGTTGTATCAGTTAATAATCAAAATTATCCTTTAGACCTTTTTATGTCTAACTATGCTTATTTTACTCTTTACTACCTTAATAGCTAACTATTGGCCTAACTCCTTATTAACTTTTACTAATTAATCAATTAATTAATTATGAAAACATCAAATTTGATTTATGGTTGAGTCTTTCCAACCCTAAGATACATATGCTTAGCACATAAACAAGCAATTCTAATAATTCTAATTAATTATTAGGTATAAGGCAATTATCTAATTCTTTTTCTAAATGCCCTAACAAATAGAAAATATTTTTGGGCTAATTTCAAAATAATAATTTTAATAATTAAGATGGAGCTAGGAAAAGTAGAAAACCACATTCACCTTGATAGGAGAGAAATCTCCCAAACATTACCTTGAAACTCTTGCCCTAGTTTTGATATGAGCCTTTGATTATAGGGGACACTGCAACAATCAAAAAGAAACTAAAGACTAAAGGGGAAAAAAAGAACTTAAGGAAAGAATTTAACCTTTTTAGGCCAAAAACCTTATCTTAAGTTCACATGCTTGTAGAGCATAAACCAGATGTTAAGTAATGCTTTCTGGGAGCTACTTAATCGTAAATAAAGATTATAGAAAATATCATAGGGATTGTCCTTTATATATGCTCTTTGAGGCATGTGGTCAACATGCCTATGCATAATTGGTTAACCCCATGAGACCATACCAATTGGTCAACCACTTCTTAGAACTGGTCAATCAATTAGTTCAGATCCCAAGGCTATTCACAGTCTAAAACCTTGGTCCAACCTATCTTATAATTCTTTCTCAACCTAGGTTTTGAATTATGAAATTTACTCCATCCCTTTTCATAGTAGTTTGGCTCATCCTAGTCTAGTCTTACCTATAAAGGATGTTATGGTTTAACTTAATTTTCTTAATACTTCTTTCTATAATATCTTGTTCCTCCTATAGCTTCCCGTGAAAGTTTCTCCATTTTTTCCACTCACTCGAAAACATTTCTTGACAAAAAGATTCTATTTATATGACTTTTATAATTATGCATTTAATGTATCTTTAAAACATTTTCACATCATTTGAGTCCTTATTTAGTAAATATATCCAATCAAAATTTTCAAAATATTTTAAAATTAATTTAACTGTCAATTTTTTTCAATTAGGCATAATCAAATTGTTTTATTTTAAAAGCACTAACGTGATTGTTAGCATGATAATTGATATGTTGCATGACAATAGTAAATACACAACCAAATTAATATCACACCATTACCATGTGAAAAAATTGGTTGCCTTATTAGCAATTAGCAATTATGCTAATAGTCCAAATGATAAAATAACATTATAAAAACAAACTTGTTTGATTAAACCCATTGTTAAATGAGCCTCTCTAGGAGATGTCTAGCACAACCCATGTATAATTAACCCGCATACTAACTTGTACAATTTTTTTAATATATATATATATATACATAAGTTATTTTAAATAATAGTAATTTCTAACTTTCACATTATTATTGTTGCTATATTTTGTCATGCAATATTATCTAATGTTGTTTTTGGAGTTTTTTTTTTCCTTTTGGATGTCCTAAATTCAAACTCAGAACATTGCAAATATGTGTTAAGTGATTTGTTACTCTTGTTATATAAAAAAGTAAATATCCATTTTCATCCCTATGATATATAATTTTTCTCAGTTTCATCCCTATGAAATATTTTTCTCAATTTTGTTCCTAAGTAATATTAATTTGTTCAATTTTATCCCTCAATTAGTGTGTTGTTTAAATTTCTAATAGAAAGCTAAGTTGGAAGGCCGAAAACTTACATGGCCTGATTAACTACTTGAGGAGTTACCTTTTTAGTTGTGAGGTTGCTATGCTATTGAAGAAGAAGAATGAAATCCTAACATAATATGGGCTAATTCTCCTCTCTTATTATTAATGAAAAAATGATGTCATTGAACCTGGTTGGAAGGAAGGTGTTGACAGTCGATTTTGGTAATCGGTCAACGGAGAGTTCAGGAAACCGAGCTGCTAGTCTATCGATCGATTTGTGAAAATATGAAGCAAGATTTAAGTGAGTAGAGGAAAGAACAAGAAGGAGTTTTATCGTAGTTTGGCCAAAGTTTGAATGACTCCTACGTCCATGGTGAGTGTGATTCTTCTCTAATGGTGATTACCACAAAGTATATAAGAGCTCTGTCTCTTTTTCTTGTCTGACCCCCTTCTTCTATATGGGGGATTACAATAGATAAAAATAATGTATTCATATAAAACCATGATTACATCTGTAGCAAGCATTAAATTTTAAGCGGCAAGTAATAAATGTTGGGCAAATCATTTTCGGACCTTTGAGGACTATGGGCCGATAAAGTACTTAGGCTACATCTATTAATCACTTAGCCATTCCCCTGTACATGGGGGCAGAGTTCGCCAGTGCCCTTGCCAGCCGAAGCTCGTGCTTTCGGGTCAAGCGGCTTGCTGCAAGGTCTCAAGCAATCTCATCTTGGTTCGGGTCACGCCTTTTTTCTTTTTGGGCCTTTATCCTCCTGGGCTTCTGTTGGTCTTTTTCGCTTGTCCAAAAAATCCCCATAACATCAGCCCTCTAACTCGTAGCTTGTTTTGCAAGCTGGGAGTTTCCGATGTTCCTTCTAAGAAAAAGATATCACCCCTGCAACCTAATTTGCCTAATGATTACCAGCATATTCTTCATCATGGTAGTAGATGGCTAGCGATATGAATTCCCTAATCTTCTTATAGCTTCACAAGCGTTCGTACCCGCTTTGGGTACAGTCAGGAGAGGAGATCCCTCGATATGATTCAAATTGGCTTGAATTTTTGGCATAACTCACTGCTTCATTAGGACAATAGGATGAACTTAATCAGGAGGTAAGTCAAGTTTTGGAGGTGCAACGCTTTTATACCAAATGTGCCCGAGCCAGTTGGTAACGAGCTTTGGAGGCTTAGTGCTTACACACTAGGTGTGCCCGAGCTGCCAGGATGAGAGCTCTGGAGGCTTAGTGCTTATGCACCAGGTGTGCCCGAGCTAGTTGGTAGCGAGCTCTAGAGGTTTAGTGCTTACTCACCAGGTGTGCCCGAGCTACTAGGATGAGAGCTCTAGAGGCTTAGTGCTTACGCACCAGGTGTGCCCAAGTTGCTAGGATGAGAGATGAAGCCTCTTTGTTTGATTTTAAGGTTGCGAGTGGACGATGGCTCGTGCAAGGATCAGCTATGTAGTTTATGGCCAGGAATTTGAAAAGTTAGCTCTCTGCATGTTTCTTCAATTTCTGTGGCCGGCGCAATGATTATTACTCTCAGCTAGCAAGCTTTAGCATTAAATGTTGACGCGTGCTGGTTCATCGGATCATGGGTCAATTGGAAGGCCCTTTCATCTGATGGTGTGATTCGTTCAATTTTTTGAGTTAGGTAACTCCCCCTTTGTCGTCAAATTCTTTTACCCTTATCTTGCCTTTTCCTCTTACCCAGAGACCATTCACCATCCTCGTCTAGAGAACCTTTGCTCTGTATTGTCGGCACTGCTAGACCGGTCTTGGTAGTAGCTTTTTCATCCTTGTTCGAGTTATTGCACCATCCTCCAAAGCATTAAGGTGAGTCTTTGCTTATGTTTTTCCATTTTGTTTTCGATTCAAGGTTTTTATGGGTGCTCTTGGTGTTAGTGGGAAATGGCGATTCGAATAGGTTTTTGTTTGTTCCATCGACGGTGGCTAGGGTTTTAGGTGGCGGTGACGGAGTTTTTCTTTGTTCCAAAGCCTCTGTAGCCTTTCTCTTCTAGATCTTTCTCCGCATTTTAGGCAATTTTAGGGGTAGCATTGTGTTTATCCTTGGCTGGGCAGTTTCTGGATCTACAACCTTTCTCGCCTGGGGCCTGATTTTCTTTTCCTTCTCTTCTATTCTTTGTAGATGTCTCAGCCTTCTAGACATTGCTGCCACCTCATAGTCAGTGAGGATACCGAGTCTGAGGATAGTGGGGAAATGCTTCACGCACAGGATGCAACTTTCCAAAGCTATGAGGTCATAAGTAGGTTCAAAGCTCGCACGGGATTAGCGGGATCTAGAGCTGTCTCCCCCTTTAAACACTTCCTTTCCAACATAAGACCAAAAGAAATAAGGGGGATTGCGGAGACATACTTTTTTCTAAGAAGTTGCCACGTGTTAGTGCCATCTCCTAAGGACCATGCTACTCACCCTCTGCCAAGGTTCGTGGCTATTAGCGTTCATGACCTCAACGCGGGCTTTCAGTTCCCCGTCCCATCATTCAGTATTGACTACCTGAATGATCTGGGGCTCGCGTTGGCATAATTAACTCCCAACGCGTACTCCTCCTTACTTTCCTTTGCATTAATTCACCTCCAAAATGGCCTCTGCCCTCCTAGCACGAGGGTCTTATGTTTTCTTTATCAAATTAAGGGCGTCGGGCGGCAGGAAGGTATCTATTACTTATCACCTCGTTCCTCGAGGTATAAGAAGGCACTGCCTTCCGAGGAAGCTTGGGGAAAATCCAACGCGAGCCCTTATAAGACCCGTTGGTATTTTGTATCCTGCCCGTCGTTGCACCGTCTTCAGAATTTTTCATTTACAGTTGATCTAGGTGAGTGAGTTGGAGAATTTTTTTTTTTGACCTTTTCGATTTTCATTTGTCTGTACCCCTTTCTTCATCTCTTCCTTTTTTATGTTTATTTCATCTAACATTTCTTTGGGGTTTCTGTAAAGGGCATCCGAAGGGAGAGGATAGAGTTGAATGCTGAGGAGATCAAGGTACTGGATCAACTCTCGATTTCCAATGATTCATCGAGTAGCTCGAGGTTTAACGAAGATCTCTTATGAGCCCACGGACTTTCGCCAGCACTCGGCACCGAGCTCATCGATAGCTCGCTTTATATTGGGGTTCGCAGCGTAAGAGAAATTCCTCTAGTGGACCTCGACAAAGAAATCGATATGAACCGAGTCAACTTAGTTAAGCCTCCTCCCAGGCGTAAGCGGGTTGCTACCACCTTTGCTCATGTCGATGGTCCTTCCTCCCTTTTGGCTCTCCAAAAGTCTACTCCGACCATTCCACCCCCTGTCCCAGCTTCGATTCAGGTTGATCTTCCCTTTAGCCTATCAATAGTGGAAGAAACCTTGCTTCTGCCAGCTCTAACCTTGCCACGCGGCTCCATGGATGCTGAGAGGGAGGTTGTGAGGACGCAGAGTCATGGAAGCGATGCTCCGATCAACCCTCTCCAAAGAGGCGGAGAATTAGTAAAGGGAAGGAGCCCGCTCATAGTCTGATGTCTCGACCTGTAGTCGAATCTGATCGTTCCCCTGAAGGGTAAGGGGCCAAAACTCTGGCCTTTTACAACTTTGTTCATGAGAATGTAGTGCGGATTCTGGGAAAAGACATCGCATCTCTAAAAGACAATGGGGTGCAAGGCAATGTCCTGATGGAGACGTTAAGTAGTCACTGTTTAGTGGTCTGTGATGCTTCTTTTCTTCTTTCCCTCCTCTTATTATTATTATTTATATACATATTTTTTGTTTTGTCCTTGCATCCTGATTCCTTCTTCTTTGTCTTTTCCCATTTTGCTCTTTTTAGAGGGCGCTGGAGGCTATCAAGCAGAGGAAGGAATGCCTAGACTGGGAGGAGGAGAGAGAGAGGTACGGGGCTGACCTTGCGACTGCCACCGATGAGGTGGCAGAATTGAAGAAGAAGTTGGAGGATGCCAAACGTTGTTTAGAGAGTGCCAACGCTGCAGCGAAGAGGGAGGAAGAATCCTTTGCTCATGAGGTAGCTAACTTTGCTTCGAGGCTGCGGAGGAACCATGAGGAATTCCAAAAAAGTAGGGAGGATATACTTCTCCTTACACAAAAGGCCGAGGGCTTCTAGGGGTAGCTAGAGGTTGCTCACGAGGAGATAGATCGTGCCATCTAGAGGGCTCAACGAGCTGAAGAGAAAGCCACGCACATTGAGGGAGATGTCCTCAAGGTGAGAAAGGAGACCTCTGCTGTTAACCTTAAAGGATATTGTTAACCCCAAATGACTTTTTATTAGTTTTGGATGTTGAAAAACAACTGAAAAGACAATAT
>JANHAO010027767.1:0-10764 GCA_026873985.1 Saraca asoca
CAGAATACATTTTATCAGAATTTCATAACACCTTAGATGTTGCCAGAGCATAATATTTGAAATCAAGGTAAAACATGAAATTTTTTCTTCATAACAATTATATCTCAAATATGATTGAAATTTCAGGATATACTATTACCAGAAGTCAAGTTTATTGAAACTCATAACATATCAGTTAATAAATTACTTGTAACATAAGATGGGATTCATTAAGAGTGGGACTAACTACTCACCTTGAACTCAGACTCACCTTGAACTCAGACTGTCCACTGAAAGAAAATTCTACTATGATCAAACAGATTGGAATATCAGTGTTTTCACTACTTTTTCAAGGAAATTCCTGAAGCCATTTATCAACAAAATATCAATTTTCAGGAATTTTACTCATAAAAGCTTCTATATCACCATCTTGAAATCTAATAACATGATTACTACGGAATAAATCTTTTATTCTAGGAATGCTCATTAGGGTCTAAAATATTAGTAGCCAGCTCGGCCGGAGCTGAAATGCTACCGGTGAGCCTATGGAGGCTGTTGAACAAAGTACACTATTTTAGAGCCTTTAACACAATATCTTGAAAAATCGACTGTAGAATTACTATAAAATAAATCTGATAATTTAGGATTACTCACTAGGTCTAAGAGTGTTTACTGTCAGCTCATCGCCGGTGACCCAGAAATCAAGATTGGCCGAACTGAATAGAAACAAGAGAAAAGAAATGAAGTCGTGCAACTAATGTATCATTTGGGCTCTGAAACTCACCAGAAAGAGAACAAAACTATGATGCCGGAAAGAGGAATCTCAAGCGGCCACCGATACCATGGCCGAACGGCCACACTTTGCCTGTCATTTGCAGAACTCCAAAACGATAAGCCAAAGAGCAAATGACAAGGGATCTTGCCGAACACCTCCCAATGGCTCTTCGGGACTACAGAATTGGCTGAAAGCTTGCCGGCTGTTGAAAACTTCCTTGCCGGTGCTGAATGAAAGCTTCGGCTGAAGGGGGAAAGAGAAGCCATCGGAGGCTAGCTCGTCGAACAGCCACGCTTGACAGTGTCAACAACGACGAGAAGACGAGAAACAGATTGGACGAGAGAGAGAGGGCGTCGGTGGGTGTGAGAGAAGGAAGGAAGAAGCTGGTGGGAGAGTGTGAGAGAGAAGAGCCAGAATTAAGCTAAATGGGGGGGGGGGGCGAACATGCTGGAAGAATCGGGAGAAGGAAGGCCGAAAATATCAGCCTAAAGTGACCTGGTACCGACTTGGCCGATTTTGGCCAATTTTTTTTTCACTTTGGCCCCAAAACTTTGACATAATTTGAAATCTGCCCCACCCGAATTCAAGACTTTTCACTTTAGTCCTTAAAATATCTTCAATTTAGTCATTTCAAATTTTTAAATTTTTCTTTTTATTTTTCTATATTTCCAGGTGTTACATTGTTTTCCTTATTTTTTAAGAAAATTAAAATATAGTATTATTTATAACTTTACCATTAATGAAAACAAATGTTCTCCTTATTTTTTAAAAAACTTGAAAATAATTTTACATAAAAACAAGGAAAACATCTAAATGGTATTTTCTAAAAACTATTTTTTTAATTATATTTTTATAAATAATTTTTTAAAAATAACTTCTAAAAATAGTTTATCAAATAGGTTTTTTATTTTTGTAAAAAAAAAATATTTTTCAAAATAAAAAAATAAGCTGTCAAACAGGCTCTAATTTCTTGCAATAGTTCAGTCCATTAGTCTGATAGTTGGCCGTGATCATCTCCACCCGTGGGCCAACCCGAGCCCAGACAAAACCCAATAGTGTTGGAAGTTCCGAAGGGGGAGCTGCTGCAGTACCAGTGGATCATTAACGTAATTTTGTAAATTTCAAGTAAATTAAATAGTATAACAAATTAATAACAAAAATAAAAAAAATGCCGATAATGTTCTCTTCCCATCTCTCATGGGTCGCAGCCCAATCGAAAACTTAGCGCTAGCAGCCTGACACTTATTACTCGTTGCCCTTAACCATAAGCTAAAACTGGTTCCATAGATATTTTTTATGCACTACTTTTCACTGAAATGAGCAATTAGCAAACGAGGCCGAAAGCTTGATTACTTCATGTACGCCATGGATTCGCTTTCGAGGATAAAATGCCTCAACCCTGGTTTCAACCTTCAGCTTCCAGGAGTTTCTGCTTTAACTCGCTCCCGAGGTGCTTTTTTCTTAAGAAGCAGCCAATTGGTTTCAGCATTGAGAGCTGGTCCTCCTTCAGGTTAGCACCTGTGTTCAGTTTCCATTGGTTTATGACTATTTCCTATCTTGCATTGCCAGTATTTTCTTATGCGTATAATTTCCTTTATCTAATGAAATCTAATTGTTTGATAATTTTTAGTGAATGATGTGGATGAGGATGTCTTGCAAATGTTTTACAAGGAGAGAGAATTGAATGGCGATTTTATTTCAAAAGCTTCCGATTTATTGTGGCTGAGGAAGTTCAGAAATTATGTTGATCCGGGTGTTGGTGAGTGCACAGGCACTACTCAACAACCAGAGCAGGTGTGG
The DNA here is from genome assembly GCA_026873985.1 of Saraca asoca. NCBI lineage: Eukaryota > Viridiplantae > Streptophyta > Magnoliopsida > Fabales > Fabaceae > Saraca > Saraca asoca. The sequence goes on from JANHAO010027767.1 coordinate 2,555, forward strand.
CAGACTTCTTTTATTTGATTGCTGTGCCTTGTACTGATCTAATTGGAAATATTGTTGTATATGGTAAGTATTATGCAGCAAGTCATGACATAATGTAATGCTTCTAATATTGGTAGATTATGGAGAGTAACGATGATGGCGGTTTTTTGAAACTTTCGACTACTCGTCAGTGGTTATCAGGTGACAATCCTGCACCAATAAATAAGAAAGTGAATGCTAAGGTATGCTTCTAAGTGTTCTTTGTTAAATCCACAGAGACTTAACTTCCTTTGTAGTTTGTACAGAAGGTTGGAAATTTGATATGAGAATGGTTTGTGCGATTTTCCCTTTTTTAGCGTTTTTTAGTTCAACTCCCCTCTTTGTCCCAAAGGAAATAGTAACATTCGATGTTTGCCTTCATATTTAGGAGTTGAGAGACAGTAGCGAAAGGCGAAAGAAACTGAACATTCTCAAATATGAATCTGTATGATACTTCTCTTGGAGCTTAGTATGTTCTATTTAGCTCATGTCAGTGATACCAGTGTTTTCTTTCCTCAAGGCACATAGACTTCAATTTATTGTTCAACTTGTTGAGGAACGTGCTGATTCTTTATTCCCTTTATTGTAGCTCAAGAGGGAAATACTGCTTCTATCTGTAGGTATTGGAATTGCATGTGGTGGATATTGCTTGATAACTTTATCAGTACAGGTAATTTATATTTGTGTATTATGTTCTATTTCATCAAAATAAGACCAACTGTGGATGGGTGTCAAGATTGTACCACAATGGCTTCAACTACTAGATGGGAATTCCAAATCATTTCCTTTTCGTAAATGACAACTATTTGAAGCATACTATGTTTATATGCCTCCTTTAACTTGCAGGCTGCCATAAGTTATCTGATTGGAGTCCTTTTCAGGTTTGTTATTGCATCTTTTGAGGTTGGAATTGTTTTGTTGTGTAATAATTGATCTAAAATTGTTAGCATCGAGCTTATAAGTGCTTCACAAGATTTAACCTCAGCTCATATGATTGCAGTTTCTCGAATGTCACTCCAGAGAAGTGTGTCATTAGTCTTGTCTGAACTTAGTCTTTTGAGGAGCTTTGCCTATTGCTCTTAGCATCTGCTTTTTATTTTCGCCTAGTGGTATGTTACTGATGTGATATTTAATGCAGTTGCTTGTACCTTCAGCTTTTATATCAGCATGCTGACAACCTATCTAGCGAATCTGTTCCTCAAATTTTCTTGAAAAAGAAGAGAAAGAAGTACAACCAAAAACTTATCCTCTAATATAAACATTCTGGTTATCGTTTTCTTTAGTTGACACTTTCTCATCCCTTGTTTTAATTGGACAAGCATTTATTTCTTGAACAGAATTGGTATTAGAAGTGAGGACCTTCAGGATTTCTTGGAGAGGTCAATCAAGGGTGGTGGTATTTCACTTTCATCTCCGAGGCTTGTGATCCCGGCAGCAATTTTTGGACTTTGGGTTCTGTCTCATCGGTATTTTGCCACTGACTTATTTGATTTTCAGGTAATCCTCGGAAGATGTGTACCATAATTCTTTTTTCTGGAGCCATAAAAGTTATTGGTCATTTATAGTTCTATATCTATTGTTGTTCAACTTAGCTTGTGCCAGCCATGTTTGGGATGTTCGTCTACAAGGCTGCTGTTCTGGTGCAAGTTTATAGAGACAACGAAGACTTGCAGTTTGTGTTTCCAGAAAATGAGGATGGCAAAAGTGACTGATGTTTATCTTGCGATTGCTTCATTAATACCTCACTTCACTCATCCTCGAGTTTTGAAAAGCTGAGCTGCAACCGACACTGTGAACTGGTTAAGGCTTACCACTTCATTGTAGGTGCTTCATGTTGAGGTTAATGCACAGATGAAGATGATTTAAAAGACAATATTGGAAGCGACAAGATGTCATTCTTAGTTAGCCACATGGGTCTAATCCCTCCATGGTTTTTGACATGCTTAGCTGTAAATTTGCTTTATAGTTACAATGCATGTAAACGGGGTATCATAACGAGTCATTCAATTTAGCGTGCTTCTATGATGACATCTTTCACATAATTTGATTTTGGAAAATATTTTCTGACATTAGTAGGTTTCCATCTGAACCTATTTACACAATAAAACTAACAATGATTTTGTGCGAGAACGGGTGGATCTCACTTGTAAGAGTGGAGCAAAGTCTTCTATCTCTTTAACAGAATTTTACAAGAGTAAAAAATCAAATATATAACAAAAATTACAATATAGACAGAAGTTACGATTTATGGCTTTATGTCTTCAATCCTCATTATGAATTTAAAAGAATATACGGTGGTACCAAACGGGCATTGACACTTACAAATCAGATTGGTATTTAATAACACCAATTTTTTCTCCTACTTCCTTGATTTACATCTTAAAGTTTAAAAACAGAAGATAATATTTTATTACTCCTGTATCTCTGTAACATGAATTATTAAATTTATTATTCAAATATTGAATTGAATTATTTTTTAATAATAAAAAAAATACAGAAATATAATATCCTTCGAGTACATGGACACTGGCAGTAGGAGGTAGAAATCTCGTTAAAAGAAAGCTAACAGTATCGTGAGCCTTGCCGATCCAGCTTAACGAACAAATCCGCAGATCCGAGCTCACTCTAGTACCGATCCAGCGTAACTAAACTCCTTTCTTCATCTCCCGTCGCACTCCGATCACTCTCTTCATCACCCATACATTTTCCTACTACTCCTACTAAAATAAAAATAGCTATATAATAAACTTAGATCGCCATCATCTCACTTGCAAACTCCGAAACCCTAGATCTCCATGATGATGGCGCCAAGGAAGGCTCGCGAGCGTGAGATGCTCGTTGAGTCGGTTTACTCCATCATTGCGCTTGTCTTCGTCCTTGTCGCCGGCGTTGAGCTCTCCGATGCAGCCACTGTTGTCGACGTTTACCGGCTGATTCAGTATGACATGTCAGGGATTCCATTCGGATCTCGACTTGCTAGCTTGAATCATCATGCCGGTTCTCTCCACTTCTCTCCACATGCTGATCTCTCGCGCACAGTTCTCATGATACCTCTTCGCGAATTGAACATGACTTTTGTCAAAGGTTTACTTTCCTTTTTTGTTTTTTTATTTATGGTTATTGTGCCAATTTAATGCGCTTGAAGTGCTCTGTAACGTAATTCTGAAGTATGATTCAATTATCATTACTAATACTCAACTTACAAGCAATTTGAGTGAAAGAGCAAACATTACCATTGCAAAACCTTCCTGTTGGTCTTCTGTATATATTAATATGTTTTCTTTTTTAGTTAAAATGAGTGTGATGTTTGCAATAGAAAATTGACTGTTGTTCAAAGTTAATATCGGTAATCTGGGATTTGAGTCTTGTCATAGTCAATATAAATCAGTGTACTCCAGTTATGCACGTTTTCAGATAGTCCTATTCGGGGTCAATAAAATTAAAAATTGAAACTCCAGAACTTGTGCTCGTAGTGTGAAATTAAAACTGTTACTGAATCTATGTACAGCTTATCGCATCAGAAATGGTACTTTGAATGAACTCTGGAGGTACTCCATGAGTACATGACTTCCATCTCAACTTAGTAAGTATAAATTAAAGGTATAAGGTTTGAGTTGTCCTCAGTCAATTTACGAACTAGACAAGTTGGCTAATTACTGAGATTATAGAGTAGTTGATATGATTGGCTTGACATTATCCATAAAATCACACTTTAGAAGTTACTAACAAATCATATTACTTTCTATATCTCAGTTGAGTGCTTAGCACTTCTTGTCCTTGTCACTTATCAAAATTTTATTTGATGATATGGCAGAATATATTGCTGAAGGAAAGCCTCTGGGGGGCTTGTTATTTTCACTTCCTCAGATGTTCAATTTTGAACATAAAGGTGGCATGGGGAGTAATAATCAAGATAATGGTAAAGAGCTGCTGAAGAATGTCTTGGTTGAACTTGAACAGATACTTATACACACCAGCTTACCTGTGAGTAAACTAGCGACTTCTTTTTTGTTATTCAGATTCTTGGTACTACTGTCATAATATAAAATGATTCGCATGTGGCAGTTGAATGTAAAAGCTAAATTGATTCATTCACAAGTTATTTATCCGCTCATTACCATTACTTTGGTTTGATATTATCTCCTTTGTCATAGTCGTATGTATCCTTGATAAAGTGATCCCATATATTGCCTATCCGAGCTGTATTCACCAAGCAGCCAAGTAATAGTATCAAACCTTCATATTACTTTGTATAAGCAATTGTTTTATGAAATGCTAACTGGTTCTGCAATTGTATCCACAATTTGATGATAAGAGAAGACTATGGATAGCCTATTTATACACAGCTAAAACTTGTTTGGCCTATGAATGTAATGGTATGCATGCAGTTGTGGTACATAACCTTTTACATTCATTTGCAGTATAGAATATTTTCAGTGTGTTTTTGCATGAATGTGCTTGCATGCATGCATCCTATGATTTATTTATGTTCCTACTGTGACAATATGCTTTAGCCTCTTTCATTTTATTTGTCAATTTCATAGAAGTGTAACTTATATGGTGTTGCATCTTGTTATAGTATCCCGTTTATTTTGCTTTTGAGGATGACAATGTTAATGCTGTGTTAACTGATATCAAGAAGAATGATGTGACTGGTCAGCCTGCTACTGCAACTACAGGCGGGTGAGTACAAATTTGTCAGTATTATAGCTTTTAACCAACTTTTGCAAGTTTTTTAGATGGTCGAGTTGAGAAATGTGCTTTTTGTGATGATTTATTAATCTACATACCTTAGATATTGCATACTGAATTGCTCAATATATGACCAGTTTTGAGGTATTCGATTTTGCATCTCTATATACCTTCTGTTCCATTTGCTTGGATTGTGTTTCAATTAGCTACTTTTACGGTTGCTGCTTTTGGTTTTTTTTCTTTCTGCAGTAAATAAAGGGGGCATGATGCTGCATCTTTTCATATTGTTAAGTTTGTTTTCTTTTTGACAGTGATGTTCTCATTAATTTTTGTGCTTTATGAGACATTGCAGATACAAATTTGTTGTTGCGGCGCCAGAACCAAAGAAAATTGTGTCTCCCACCATTACAAATATTCAGGTCTTTGTTCAAGATTCTTATTAACATAAGCAATAATTTGAATCATTAAAACTATAAGGAGATAATATGTTCTTGATACTCCTAGGTAACAAAATTGGAGTCTGAGAAGTTTCTGAGACCTATAATAAGTTTTAAATTCTGAAAATAAAAATGAATTTCTATACTTATGAGCTTCTATGGGATCAAAGTAATATTTTAGTTTCTTGATCTAATGTCCATGCAGTTTGACCTTTATATAGATATTGGATGCATGAAGTATCTTTTGAATGGTTGCAGGGATGGTTGGCAGGCCTAAAGACAGATGATGATGCTAATCAATTACCCACCATTGCTATAGTAGCATCATATGACACCTTTGGGGCTGCTCCTGTATGTGAATTTATTAATTTTATCAATAGAATCAGATTGTATGAAATGTATGGATGTTATAAAATATTCGTATTGTAGGCATTATCAGTGGGCAGTGATAGTAATGGAAGTGGCATTGTGGCTATTCTTGAAGTAGCTAGGTTGTTTTCTCTCCTCTATTCTAACCCAAAGACAAGAGGACGGTACAATCTACTGTTCGGATTAACATCAGGTGGACCTTACAACTACAATGGAACTCGTAAGGTGATACTTTCTGTTCATAAGTTTATTTATTTCCTGATATATCTGTCTTTTACATTTTAGTAAGCCTTTTCTTTACTATTTGGTTGCCATGGGTTGTGTATTGTAAAATTTTGCATCTTCCAGTGGCTTCGGAGCTTTGATCAACGTCTCCGTGAGAGTATTGACTATGCTATTTGCTTAAATAGCATTGGCTCATGGGAAAATGAATTGTGGATTCATGTGTCTAAGCCTCCAGAAAATGCTTATATAAAACAAATTTTGGAAGTAAGTAATCTGTCTTAGCAGAACATAACTAAAGTTCAAGGACTTGCAATTTTGTAATTTAATGGTCTTGCTGGTGGATTCTGGTGCAGGATTTTTCCAGTGTGGCAGAGGAGTTATTCTTTAATGTTAATCTGAAGCACAAGAAAATAAATATCTCGAATCCTCGAGTAAGTGGTGAACTCTTAAAATTTTATTTTATTTTTTTATTTTTCCTTGTCTTCTACAAGTCTGCTCTTTGTTAATACCATTGAAAATGGGTATTAAGGCTATCTACCTGATGTAGGTAGCTTGGGAGCACGAACAATTTTCAAGGATGAGAGTTACTGCTGTTACCCTCTCTGAACTTTCTACTGCACCTGAAATGCTAGAAAAGACTGGTGGTGTGGTTGACAGCAGGTTCAGCTTTTGGCTTAAATACCCAAATTCTTGTTTTTTCTTTTCTTTTCGAATTTATTACTTTTGCTTAGGGCATAGTTCTGCAGGCATTTTGTCAATGAAACAGCAGTCGTCAGAAGTGTAAAGTTAATTGCTGAGAGTCTAGCGGTAAGTTGATTATCTTAGAGTAACGTAAGTTATTAAGGAATACTCTGAATTTTGGTCAATGTGCTAATTCTCAGTTTGCTTGGCAATTTCTCAGTATTGTTCTTAAGAATTTCATAAAGACAGCGTGTGTCCATTTGTCTAGGACCCATTTGTCTAGGACTAATAAGTTGCCTAGCCATTGATGTAGTTTTTGCTCTACTTCCTGCAGAGACATATTTACGGACACCAAGGAAAGAACATCGAAATCTTTGCAGACAACAGTAATTTAGCTGTAAATCCTTCTTATATTCGTTCATGGTTAGACGTCTTGTCACGTACACCTCGGGTGGCACCATTCCTCCAAAAAGATGATCCTTTTATCATAGCACTGAAAAAGGTAATTAATGCTTGTGGCGTGCTATTATGTATTTGTCACGAACTCTGCTTTTATAATTTGGATAAAGAGTGATCTTATTGGGATAGTTGTGGTTGTGTCATGGGTCAGCTAATGGAAGGTTCCTAAAAACATTAGGATGCCTAAGCCTTGTAATTTTGTTTTTGGTTCATTAGTAATTGGATCTGCTTTGGGCAATAAATAGACGAAGCACTAATTTTGTGTAAATTACTGGAGAATAAAGACAACGTTATGCTATTTTTCAAATTACATTCTATCATTTTTTTTTTTTCAAATTGCAATTTATGATGAAACAAATCAACTAAGAGTTGAGGGTCTTCACTCCTCTCAACGTTGTGATACATGGAGTAAAAATTGAAGCCTAACTCTTGTGATTCACTCTCTGCTCATTAAGTTTTCTACTTGTTTGCAGGAATTAGAAGAGCACACTGATGAGGTCAATCTACAACGGGAAGTGCTGGATGGGATGTTCACTTTCTATGATTCCACTAGGGCTGTGCTAAATGTATATCAGGTATTTGAAGTTACTATATTAAATCTTGAAGTAAGCAGAAGATGCTGTTTGGCCTACTGTATTCCCATTTTCCAGTGTCTAGATCAAACTTAATACATGAATTTTTGTTGGAAACATGAAAAAGATCATTTCTCTCTGTAGTTTTTCAATTTCTTGGGAGGTGCAACAGTTTTTGTGGTTTTTGACGGACCTGTGGTCCCTTTTCTAAAAGCAGTTTTACAGCTAACAAATTCTGAAGGTTGTCTTTTTGAAGCATTTATTTCTCCTTTTAGATAATTATGTTCATCGAGCTTGGGAAGTAATCCATTTTAAGTATTTATACAGGTTGCCAGTGTCACATTTGACTTGCTGTTGCTTCTAGTACTGGGATCATATCTGATAATGCTCTTCAGCTTTCTGGTCATCACAACAAGGGTATCCGTTTGCCGTCTCTCTAGTACTTATTGCAAATTATTTCATTGGATACATGATTAATGGATCTTGATGAGCTAGTGTATGTGCACTTACTGGTGATGATGCTGTTTAACAGGGTCTTGATGATTTAATCAGTATATTCCGGCGGCCTCCCTCTCGTAAAGTGAAAACTGCCTAGTGATTGAGGCAGGATTTTGCACCAAGGTTTTATCCTTTGTAGTCTGCAGTTAGTAATGGCAAGTCCGGATGAAAGTGTCTAATTCAAAGGGCTGGAGAGCATTCTGTTTTAGTTAGTTGGTTTAGTGGTTTCAAATGTAGTTTGTTTTCTGTTCTGCTTAAG
>JANHAO010027768.1:0-10800 GCA_026873985.1 Saraca asoca
GAAGTCCATTTAATTAATCCTATAAAAGGGTTATGGGATTGTGATGGTGATTATCAATGGTTAACTTCTACACCAAAATGACACTAGTCAAGATCTAATAACTGGGCATTATTAAGATCTGTTAAGACTAGACGATGTGGTATTTCTCATTTGATGAGCAGCTGATTCCATAGGCTGAGATATAAGTGAGTTATATCTGAATATACATGTGGACATGACTCAGTTAGTTTGGAGAAACATAATTGACAATCGTGATCTTGTCTAACCTATTTGGAGATACTATATGGAGTTACATCATTAGTTAATCTCCAATGGTGATTATATGACTGATCATTTGACTTGAGATTTGTGGGATGTCTTTTACATAAAAAGTTATGCTTTGACCAAGTCAAACGTGACTTTAGCCATAAGGAAACTATAAAGGCTTGTGTTGGGCATTTTTGGAAATGTAGTTAGGCATTGCCTAATCAAGATAAGATTCATTACTACTCTTTAAAGTTGATATCTGATGGCCACTCAATGAATTGGTTTGACTCAGAAATCCTTGCGCAAGGTAGAATCGAGACTCAAATGGGGATTTAAGTGCTCGAATTCGTTTGAGTCAAATAATTTGTGATGTTGAGAAACTATGATTAGTTATAGAGGTTGACTGTCATCCATACCTTTGGCTAATTTGGATATAGGTAATGAAGGGATTGTATCATGCATTGAGATCATTTACAGACAAGCTTGTCACCTTATTGACTTCTACCAAAAATTAGGTAGTTATAATGGCTTGCTAGAGTCCGCTTATAGCTTAAAGTCCAAGTGATTAATTCAGAGAAATTAATATTCCTTCAAATGGTTTGAAGGATATTTTGGACTTTTGCCAACATTTCGGGGCCTATTGGGTCACACACATAATGGAGAATAATATGGCCAAAAGTTGGATATGTTTAATATCCAAGGGCCAAATTGTAAAAGAGTAGAAATCGTTGGGATTGAAAATAGTTTTCAGGGACTAAATTGTAATTTACTAAAATTACTGGAGCCAAAATGTAATTTATTGAAACTGCAGGGGTTGATTTGTAAAAAATGAAAAATTATTTTCTAACAGCCTAATATGACGTCGTTTTGGCCATTTAAGGGCTAGCCAAAATGACGCCTTTTCGAGCCCATATTTCCCTTTTACATTTCTGCATTTTCAGAAGGTAGAGTGAGGAAATGGTTGTAGATGAGACCAAAACCAAAAGGAAAAGTGAAATCAAAAAATTTTTGGTACTGCCCAGTCTGTTTCTTGGTCCATCCAGCTCCACAACGTGCTAGCACATGGAGTGGAGCTGTAGCGGCCATTGGATGGCATTTTTCGACATGGACCACCGATAGAGATAGGACATGTGGACTACTATAGTGACCGACCATTCCGCCGCGTTGAGTTGGACTAAAGATTAGTTTAACTCTCTTCTCTTACTCTAATTCATGTATATGATGCTTTGAAACCTCAAACCAACAGGATCTGAAATAGGTTTATTCAACCCCTTTTGTAATTTTTTTGAAATTTTGACTAAGTTGGACCGAGCAAATCCATCAATTTTATCTCTAAAAAAGAGAGTAGAAAACCAGCTGTAATAAAATATTTAATGTTTGGACAAGAAATTGCATCTAGCTCATTTAAGTAGATGAGGAATGATAACTTAGCTTGTTCGAATGTAAGCTATAATGTTGTTAGAGCTAGAATTGCAACCTCCCACTCTGGGTTTCTGTTTGGCTTGGTGTTGACCTCAGTGGACAAAAAAGGCACAAACTTGAGGTCGTTTGGAAAGTGAGGGTAGGCACTCTATTTGGTTGGCTTGAGGCTCGGAGTCACATCAAGCCATGGCATGCATTCCCATTGACAGCACTACTAGCCAAAAGCATATTTCCTCACATGCCAGGTTTTGGTGTTAGCGTCCTTATTGGTGTAGGTCCGCTACGTGTGAGTTCGACACTTAACCGAGACCATGTGATAGGACCGCAGGCTCACTATTGGGCAGGATCTCACTGTGAAGTGCTATGAGCCCGTCACTCAGCCTGGTTCCAAAGCATGTCCGTGTAGGCGTGACATTGTTCCCAGAAGGCATGGCTATCGTGAGGACTTACTATCAACCCGAATAACCTCTTAGCTAGATTTCAAACTCCACAGGATTTTCAAAGTGTTACTCTTTCTGCATTTCTTTTTGAAGAAACAGAATGCTACAGCAGCCTCTTCATGAAAGCCAGGATGCTTTGCGTGGCCATGCGAGTCCATTATTACTTTGCATTGGCTAGTGGTCATCAAACCCGGGTGCCGTATACCATTGCATGAGCTCATTAGGTTTTTGCATGGTCTTTTGGGTGAGCTCTAGTACTAGTGCATACTGAATTTGGCCTCATCTTATGGCTATATGAGCCCGTCTTTAAGGCGAGGTGTTGCATGGTCGTTGTGTAGGCTCAGCATGGAACTGAATTGCTGCAGACTGAAGGTTTGAGTTTTGAACATCAAACAAAGACGCTCGTGGTTGGCTGCAAAATCATTGCAAGGCCAGAGCTTTTTACCCCGAGTGATGCCATCCTACTTAGGCTTGTGGAGACTCATTCGGAGGGGAGTTCATGGTGGTGTTTCGGCCATCTGCATGGCCGTGAGCTCCGAACTCTTATATGCTGAAGAAAGCTTACCATCCTAATCATTGAACTCCAAGTTACATACGGTTGCTGCATGCGAGCATGTCACAGACTTCATGGCTATGCGATTTCATCACTTCTCTCGTCACATAGCCATCACGTTCACGTCAAACCCCTCCTCTATTCAAGGCGGCTATGAGCTCATGAATGAAACAAGCTACGACAAATCGCTGCTGCAAGCTTGGCATTGTATCGAGCTGGTGATGGCTGTGTAAGATAACTACTGCATGCGGGAAACTTTACGTTGAAGCGGGCCACAACTGGATGCGAGCTCTTTACTACGCGAGCTGCTGCATGATGTGAAGTTTGAACTACTATAGGGTGGTTGAGAGCTTGGCGGGATTTGAACTGCTACATGGCTGAGCACTTTGAGCTGCCTGAGTCCATTATCATGTGAGTTTGATGTCAAGCCATCAATGTCTGGCTGAAGAGTATGGGCTTCATCGTCTTTCGATTCTACTGCACAAATACTGCATGAGATAGCTACGGTGCCGAAATGCTATACACGACCATGCAAAGCTCGTCATTGGAGATTCCTCGTTGCATGGCTGGAATCTTTTTATTGCATGGTAGCATAATCGAGCTCATGGCCACGAGCTCACCATCATGTGGGCTGGTAGGTCATTACTGCGTGAACACTATGCCAAACCTGGACTGCATAGTTGCATACGCGTTCATCATCAATTAAGGTTAGTGCATGGTCGAGTGGGTGAGCCCCATACCATGCTCACATCGAGAACCGAGCTTGAGGCTACTTCTGTTGATGGTTATGTGAGTGCAAGTTTATCATCAAGCATGATTTTCATCGAGTCCCAACCGAGCTTTGTAGTGCTGCTGGAGCTGGCATAGCGAGACCTCCGCACTAAATTCTTTGTCTGATCATCGAGCTTCACGAGGATTGTAGGTGCGAACCTGAGGCTTTTGGATCTAGTATAAGTGACTGGTCTTAGTCAGAAGGAGGATTGTTTGATGCTGTTAATGAAGTCAAACCCTTTCTCTTTTAAAGCGCCACACGACCATCATAACTTCCTTTACGACAGACACCCAGACAATCTTCCATGCAAATCAAGTTGTGGCCTCATCATCCAAGGTCACAAGTTCAGCCATGAATATTCGTTGTCAGGAGAAACCTACTCGAGTAAAAGACTTACTCATACGAGACTTTGAACTCCCTTTCTGGTTTTCCTCAAGAGCATAATGGCATAAGACGACCCCTTGTAAGAGGTTTCTTACATCTGGATCAATTGAATCTGAAGAGCCCGGTATGAGTGGAAGCCAATTGGTGGCAATCCAAATGTTACCAATATTCATCATTCTTAGTTTCTTGGCCACAAAGAGATTTGTCCAGCCAGTGCCAGGAGTAACATGCAAAATACGAACGTGCAATTCCATTGAGTTCATGATAATTAACGGGTCAACTATATAGCTCCTGGGGATATTAATAGTGAGGGCAGCCTTGTAAAGGGGCATTTGCATGCTCTTCCACTAGGGCATCGTTCCCAGTGACATAATGAAGAATAAACAAACTCCAGTTTTCATAACTCCTGGTGTTGGAGAAGTTGTGGCATTCACATTAGTATAGCCTGCCACACTCATAGCTTCTTGAGAGAAGCTTGGAAAGCCTCCATTTCATCAGCCTACTTCTTTGGTCTAGCCTAACATTAGTTAGTCCAAAAGGACTGAGCAACCACCAGCCACTCAAGCGGGAATGAAGTAAAGAAGGTTTAGGAGCATCTTTCAAGAATCAATCCTTATGCATGAGGGACATCAAAATTAGTTCCATTGCAAGCTAAAGTGAACTTGCTGGCAAATCACCCTTTCAGAACAGTGTGAGCTTGCGGATGAACTAGCTCCCCTGAATGATTAGCAAACTCAAGACTGGACCTTAGAGCTGTGTAGCCTACGAGCTTGTCTCCAGAAGTGTTGTCGTATGGCCAGTGCCATCTTGTTGCATGGAGGGACCTGTGGTGGCAAGTCCTATTGCTACGTGGCTAATCTTATCATCGTGCAAGTTGCTACACTGTTATTGCGTGGGTTTGTTGTTAGGGCAAAGCTATTATATGGTTCATCTATTAACAGTCTGCATGGGTTGGCTATAAAGGCTGCTTTGGAGGAACCCAGTTTTGGGCGGTCATTTTACAACCACAATGGTCCCATCGAAAGTCATGTTGTTCCATGTAAAGGAGTTTTGTTGTTAGCAATGGATGTGATGCTAGAGGAGCTCTGGCTAGTCATGGAAGTAATGGAAACACCAAAGTTAGCTAAATTCTATTTAGGGATCTGGAAGATATGTAGTGCTTCCATGCCCCCTTTAGGGTTGGCGTCGTATGAGCCTATTCACGGCTGTTGGTAGTTGGAGAAATTTTTTTGTCTTGATAATATATCACCAGTTGTTTGTCCTGTGAGCGAGCTTCTTGTGGCTCGAGGGGCCTTTACCAATCCTATGCTTTGTGCCTGCTGCATAGGCAGTTTAATTAGTCGCCATTGGCAACATATTTGCCTCTATAAAATCAAAATTCAACAATAGTTGTGTACAATATATATCAGGATAATCAGTCCTCGACATAAGAAATTTGAGCCAATCGACTTAAATCAATAAAATTCCATTTAAAGGATATGTGCTACATTGCTAATCGGTCATACCAGCTTGCGCAAGAATTTTGCATATAATTAGCGCATTACTTGGATGCGAGGTCTTGAGTTTGTCTGCGCAAGAATTTTGTGCAGGGTTAGCACATTACTTGGACGCAACTGGCACAAGAATTCTACGTGTGGCTAACGCATTACTTGGATGCGAGATAATTATTTTATCCTTGACCCACACAAGAATTCTACATGTAGCTAACACATTACTTGGACACAGGGTCATTTCGCACAAGAATTCTGTACGGGGTAAGCACATTACTTAGACGTGGCTCACGCAAGAATTCTATGTGTGGCTAATGCATTACTTGGATGCAGGGTTGTTTTGCACAAGAATTCTATGCAGGGCAAGCACATTACTTGGACGTATTTCGTGCAAGAATTCTATGTGTGGCTAACACATTACTTGGATGTGAGATAATTATTTGGCCCCCAGACTTGCGCAAGAATTCTGTGCAGGGAAAGCACATTACTTAGACGCGGCTAGCGTAAGAATTCTACGCATGGCTAGTGCATTACTTGGACACAAGATAATCATTTGGCCCTTGGCTCGCACAAGAATTCTGTGCATGGCTAATACATTACTTGGATGCGAGCTCTGTATATAAGGATTCTGCACTGTTGCATGCCTTAAATGTTATTATCTACAGACGAGTTTCGTGCAATCACACCTTATTTCTCTTTCTGTGCATTATACTTGCTTTGAAGATCAAGGTTCGATTATAGGAGTGCAACTTTAGTCTCCGAACTGTCCGGGACCATTTAGCTCCAAAAGCACTTGAGTTATGTGGTGATTGGTTTCTACCAGCCTTGAATGAGGCCACTCGCTAAGTCAGACCTCTAAGCTGCTTAGTCCAAATAAAGTGGCTATTAGTTGTAGTGTTCAGCCTTGGCTCGTAGCAGTTGATACACTTCACTATGGCACAACAGTTAGTGCGATTGTATGTCCATCATATGCAAGATTGCTTATGAGGTGATATACCCTCTGGCCCAAAATGATGCCACCATCACTGCTGAGCGGATGGTGTGAACTTACGTTCGAGTCTGACTTTATTGTACGACTGTTATAGGTAGGCCTTGCTGATGTCCTGCCAATTGAGTTTATCACCGAACTTAGTCTTCATACACAATTGTTGCATGAGCTCGTGACCAAACCTCTCATTGCATGGTAGGCATGGGAGCTTGTCGTCATGCTTACTTCAGAGCAATACTACTACTGCTACAGTTAATTTTGCATGTGTGAACTTAATGTTAGGCCATCAATGCATGGCTGTGCAACCTCGTCTTCAAACCAAGTCACGTTGCATGATCGCTGCATAAGGCCAGCATCGGATATAGGCTTCGTATGGTCGGTGGATGAGATCATCATCTGTGTTGCATAGTTGCACATGCTCGATAGAGAAAAGGAATTAAGAGTCATGTCTAGGTGCGCTCGTGTCCAAGCACTTGAGGGGTTGCGTCTTGGCCACATGAGAATTGTATGGGTTAGCTTTCTCTCAACTGTGCAGGATAGTAGGAGTGCGACCTGCTTCTTGGTCACACCAAGCTGCATGGATGCAAGGTCTGCTTCAGCTACGAGGCAAATTGGATACAAGTCATGCGGGTTTGTCATCAAAAAGGGGCTATTGCTGACCACTGTATTACATGATTTGGTTCATTGCACTATCACAAATTCATGGCACTGCACGTTAATGTCAGCGAGTCTTTAGAGTCCAAATTCACTACACGAGTGACTTTTGGCCCAGAATGAGGTTGCCTCCACGCACTCTAATTTGTTGAATGAAGACTGCATAAATGTGGGCCATATTTCAGCTGCATGAGATCATATGAAAGCATGCTATACCTTTGATCGGTATGCATTGATGCTGAGAGAGGCTGCATGGAGACCACGAATTCATCAACAAGAGTTATTGCTAATCACGTGAAGTTATATTATGACTTCGGCTTGCTGCATGTACACGAGTTCTGCTCGGCACACGATCAAGGGCAAGGCTACTCGTTGCAGTTTGGCTACTCACTGCAGTTCAGTCATTCGCTACATGCTACTCGGTGTGTTGCATGCTACTTGTTGCAGTTCAAAGGTAACATAAAGTCGTAACTCATTCGGAGAATCAGGAAGTGGTGCATGGACTACATGAGGTTCCCTCGGCTGACACATGTTTGGACTCGTGAAGGCTTGCATGGAGACTTCACAAGGTTGCCCTATAAAGGCCATAGCTCAACCTGTCTTGGCCCCTTGAATCTTCATGCACGCAAGCTGCCTCAACTGTGTGAAGTTGCGTGAAACTGCATGGACATAGGTTACGTTTTGGCCATGAGACTTTGTGGAAAAGAGTTGCATGGATTCGACTTGCTGCAGAGGGAAGTTGCTCGCTGTGCACACTTTGGCTCGCTGTATGCACCTCGCGAGTTCGAAATGAGCCTTCCTTTATATGAGTCTGAAATCGTCCTCAAATCGTTGAATGCCAAGAGTTTATCAAAGACTCGTGCAAGGCCGACACCACACTAATGCTCCCAGACACTTCCTATGTGCACAAACCCAATGGGGATGTCTAGCCTCCAATTTTCATTCAAGCAACACACAGCCACCACCAATAGAAATTTTAGTCACCTTATACTTGCTGCGTAGTAGACTCTCCCAGAGTTATTAGACCCAGCTGCGTCTCACATGTTGGAGATGGCTTTGGACTTAAATAAGTTCGCTAGGGTGGGATGAGAAACATGATTGGTCACCAAACAAGAACATGAGATAGTGGTAGATGTAGACCGTGTTAAGAAGATGAGCCTGGTTAGCTTGAGCATGATGTCTACATGGCTCTGTGAAATAACGCAGTGGAGAACTTGGTGTGATAATGAAGAGCCTGATATGGTGATCAACAACTAAATGCAATTGAGCAGAACATCAACCAAAAAGCAGATGAGGCCCTCCTTCTAGTGCCAAAATGTTGACACCAAAATCTGATCAACCGTACAGTTCTTGTTACCTCAAGCTACAAACTGGTTGAAAATGGAGTAGATAGAAGTGGATAGCAAGAAAAAGAAGAAAAATAGTGGGAACTCGGGATTTTTTAACGTGATTCGGCCAAATTCGGATGGCATCAGATCCTACGTCCATAGTTGATTTTATTTATCAATGAAAGTTGCAGGATACAAGTATTTATTCATGGATTCTTGGGGATCCCCCTTAATACATTAGCCTATCCCCTTATTTATAGAACTAGGGGAGTATAAATATAATTTAATAAATTATAAATATATTACATCATATAATAAATGTAAAAGACATCTTAGGCTTCTGCATGTTACTTTCTACGGGTGGGCCCCATGAGTTGACGTTTGCTGGGGAGGTGCTAAAACTCTCCTTTGAGATTAAGTGTTGGGAGTTAGTTGAGACAATGAGCTAGCTGAGGATACAACCTGGGAGGTAGCTGAGATAGCAACCTGAGAGGTAGCTAAGACAGCGACCTAGGAGCTAGCTGTTGTAGCGACCTAAAGTTAGGAGCTAGCTGAGCGACCTGGAGCTGGCTGAGGGCTGCGACCTGCGAGCTAGCTGAGGACTATGACCTACGAGTTAGCTAAGAGACCTGGAGCTAGCTGAGGGATGCGACCTGAATGATTTAGACCCTTCCAATTGGACTTGGGCTTTTGTCAGCCCACTTCTCATGGTACCAGAAAACGCCTATAACATTATTTAATTCAATAACATATAATTTAATTAAATTATGATTATACCGATAAAAAAAAATTTCAACGGTACACTCTTGTAAAGAGTAGAACTGCCAGTTACATAGTGCGTGATGCATTATCCTAGGTAGCACAGTCGTTACATGTGTGAAAAAGCTAGAAGTTTTCCCATTTGTCTGAGTCCCACACTTTTTTTAACACGTGTGAAACTAACATGCAAATGCATTGTGTGTAATTAACTTAGCTTTTTTAGGTTAAATTATAATTCATTCCCCGGTTATTTCTAATTTGCAATTTAAAACGTGTAAATTATAGGACATAACTCATATGTACATCAAATATAGGAGACAAGAGTAAATCACACATGAAAAGTTAAAGATAATAAAATTGTAATTTAACAAAATTCAGAAGACTTCGATTGGGCAGGCATCATACATATATTATGCGAGAAAATATCACGTGCCATAGCATTAATCAAAGTTAATAGTTTTATTAATGAGGCATTTGTACAAAATCTTTCTTTATTAACTCTGCATAACTAGCTAAAGAAGGATAAAATTTTAAATTAATTAACAAAAATAGGCGAATTCAGTTAAATTTAAAATTTGTGACCTTATTAACTATCAAAATTACATCAGGAGGAAAAGAATAAAAAAAAGTCATGGCGTAATATAGTAATAAGAATTTGATTTGTTTACTGGATATTAAGTTCAAAAGTCTATTCCACTGTTGAAAAGAAAATGATATTTGAACAATGTTTCAAGTGGTCCTAATGCTACTTCCACTCTCTTTTTAACATTCATTTCCTCTTAAAAGGAAAATGAGACAAGATTTTGAATTCCATCCTCACAAAATAGAGTATGAACTCTCACATCCAAGAAGTACGTGGGAGAAGATTTTTATTTAGGACATATTATACTTTTATTTTAAGATTTAATCTAATTATCCTTGCACCTTTTTATTTTAAATAATATATATATACACTTTTCATATTTTTCTAACACAAGGAATATGAGTATAGGTTTAAAATACAAGCATGTCAAATCCTGAATTCTAGAGACATGACACTGGTATGAATCATGTGACTCATAAATTCATGAGCATACTTGAGTTATGAGAATCTTTTTATTTGAAAATCATGAAAACAATGCAGAATATATAATTTGGCATCGTTAATTTAAAATCTATAGTATGTAGTATTTCAAATAAAAACCATTCTTTTCATGAAACATTTTCTAAATTTTGAAAATAAATTTAATCTTTTCTGTAAATCATAAGTCATAAAATATCTGGACCTTTGTCTAACTGGACAAACACAAATCACAAAAAAGAAATCAAAGAATTCATGTACCTATTGACATACATATACAATTTGAGGAGTCTCTTCTAATCGAGAATTTCTCAATAATTCGATCAACCTAAGAATGTTAATGAATAGGAGAATACAACATGAATACTTAGTAAGCAGAAAAATTCTAATTGATTGTAGGGTTAAAAACATTTATGGCCATACTATCATATATAGCACATATCATGACTTAATACATATATAGTATAACAATATATTCATTCATATGCATCTTTTAAACCATTTTATCTTACTCATCTTACTTGATTCTTCTCTACATATTCATACATAACTTGGTAGCTAACATGCATGCATTTGGGTTAGATTGATTAATCAACCAAGTAAGATACTGTCATTGTTGTGTTGGATATTCCATTAGTGGACTAACATAATCACACTAATTATTTGATAAAACCTAGATTAATTGAAGTGTTAATATAATTCGG
>JANHAO010027769.1:0-10762 GCA_026873985.1 Saraca asoca
TCACAAATACACTACTAACTTATTTTATTTATTATTATTATTATCATAGTATTATTAAAATGTCACATATTGCAACATCTATCATCTATCATTAGAAAAATATTTTAACAAACTCAAAAGTATAGAGTTGGATCTTTATTTCTTATCAAAAATTGCATTTGATCTTATTCATTGCTGCTAAGACATTTCTATCATCTAATTTTGTTCACTTAGATAGAGGTATTCTGCTATTAAAGCTAACACCATGATGGATGATGGACACTATTTTGTAATGGCTTTTTTACTTTTGATTTCTACCAACATCTTCTCATAAAAAATATCCACAACTTTAGAATTTGTTAAAGGCATGTACCCTATTTTGTTTATGTTAAATTATTAAATAGTACTTTGTGATCCTCTCAAAACTATAGTAATTGAAGGATCATGCATGAAGTAAAGAGGGAGACCTATGATACAAAGGGAGCATAAAATGTCACACTTGGAAGCTTAACCATACAGCTTATCATTTAAGACAAGTAGCTTAAGACAAGAATGAAAATAAGGGTAAAGTTATGTCTTTGTTACATAATACTAAAACTTTAATGCTTGAAAATTTTATAAGCACTTAAAGAAAATCTCTAAAAACTTGCAAACAAAGTTAAACAAATAGTCTTGGATCTCTAGCTACGTTCAAAAATCTCATTTTAATCTTCTTAAGAGCTACTTAGACATCTTTTATGTTTTTCCTTGT
The DNA here is from genome assembly GCA_026873985.1 of Saraca asoca. Classification (NCBI taxonomy): domain Eukaryota; kingdom Viridiplantae; phylum Streptophyta; class Magnoliopsida; order Fabales; family Fabaceae; genus Saraca; species Saraca asoca. The sequence goes on from JANHAO010027769.1 coordinate 731, forward strand.
GCTGGGTGATTTTGCCATACAATCCAAAGCTAACCCTATAACCGATACCAAGAAATATTTATTTATAGCAAACTACAATTCATCTTCTATGAGAAATTTGGGATTGATGGCATCCATTATCACATCAGGATATGACTGTTTCACCTATTGTTTGATACTAACTTCAAACATATCATGTGTGGGCTTCTTTTCAGTGAAGGTTTCAATAAGCAGAATACTATAGCTATATATATCACCTTGCCTAGAAACAATTCCTTCCAATCCATACTCTACATATAACATATAATATATATATATATATATAAAATATTTGACAATATGATACAAAGTTGAAAATTTTAAAGGATTCTAAATTTTCTAAAATATGATCATCTATATGAGAAATAATATAAAAGATGAAAATAAATCATAAATATCACCTAGATCCATGTGCCCCATTATAGCAAGTGTTATAGTATGTGTGATAAATTCTCTTCCACTCAAGAGTTTGAAATTTGAAAATTAGTCAAGTGTGCTACCATGTCTTCATCTAGCAACACATTGTTAGGTTTTAAATCACAATGTACAATAGGTTTTGAGCATCCATGCTACAAATAATCCAATGTTGATGCAACATCTATCATTATGGATAACCTCTGGATTATAATCAAGTAATGATCATGAAAATGTAACCATTTCTCCAAACTCCCATTCGACATGTAGTTTGAACTCAATGTTATTGCAACTGCTAAAATTTTTTGTAAGATTCTATTGTGGATATTTTTGGAATCACATAAATGGGCTGGTAAAAGCCTAATGGATGGATTTACTTAATAAGGGCCTAACTCACCAAGGATTGAGGTTGTTGGACCAAGATATCAGGTCGCTAAACAGGAGTTGAGGTTGCTAGTCAAATATGAGTAAAAGTAACAACCTTTGGTTGTTGATAATAAGGCTCAACTCGCAGATCAGAGCACACAACTGGCAATTCAGGAAGATTCGTTCAGTTTCCTACTTTAATGGGAGTCTGTTATAACCATTAACCCTTATCTATTATGTAATCCTAATCAAGTTATGATACTTATCATTATAGATATTCATTCAAACTGTAAGCCCTTAACCATTATAAAAGGGAATGAAATCATTGTACATGGCACAATCAATTATTAGGTACAAAACACTCAGCAAAGAGTGATAAAAGTTATGGACGTAGGGTTTAGACGACTTTAGCCGAACCACATTAAAAACTTCTGGTGCCTCCTTGTTCTTCCTCTCTTTCTCTCTCTTTCTTATGTTCAATATGTAGTTTGGGGTCCTGAACTTAAGTTGACTAGATTCGATCATCAACATTTTGGAGCTAGAAGGAGGGCCCTAAACTACATTCTCCTTTATTTTTTGATGGCTAAAGGAAGAACTACCAGGATTTCAGATGCCCCAGTTGATTAACTTCAAGGTTACATGGAACAATAGAGGGATCCAATCCTCCCTACAGTAGGCACTTCTATCGCCCCACCACAGGTGTTGCTGCCAGCATGCCCCCAGCGGTGCCGCACCAACTTGCTATTATTGATGAAATTCAAGCATGGTGTTAGCGTCATGAGGCACTTGAGAACACGATGAGAGAGTTAGTTGAGATGATTAGGGCATTGACTCAAGCACAAGCCTAGAGCTCATGAGAGCAGGTTAGAGGTGCTGCATAGGAAAAAGCTCTCCAACTAGATAAATACTTTAACACACTCATTTAGCTCACTCCATCAACTTACGACCAAGGTCAAAAGTCCATCGAGTTCATGAGGATGATGAAGTGGTTCATCAGTGATGTAGGGGCTCGTATTAAGCCATAGGCTCAAACAAGTCTAATAGGAGACATGTTTCAGAGGGTAGAATAGTTAGAACAATACCTTCAGGCAAAGGACCACCAAGAACATTATGACGGAAGGACACCATTTACTAGGAAGATTGAGAAAGAGCCTCACCCTCACAGGTTTAAAATTCCCGCTATCCTATAATACAATAGGGATAGTGACCCATACCATCACCTGGATGCATTCAACATGTAAATGGATCTTCAAACAACCAATCCATCGGTCAAATGCCTTGTCTACCTAACCACTTTAGGAGACATACCCCAAACATGGTTTAGAAACCTTAAAGCCCACAGCATTAATGGTTAGGAAGAATGCCAGAGGAGATTCATCAACCAATATAAGGCACTAAGAAGGCAGCTTGTGCCACCCTGCCACCTTGTAACAGTCTTTCAGCGAAAGAATGAATCGCTGAAAGGCTACCTTACCCAATTTGGACATAAGTTCAATAACATAGAGAATCCCTTGGATGAGAGCATCTTAACAGCGATCTTAGTGGGACTTTGCAAAGATGGGAATCTATATGAGAGCATATACAAGTTTCTGGTGAAGGACTTGGGGAAATTCTATGAACAAGCTACCAAAGAGATCAGGTGGGAGGAAACCTTTGGCCTTAAGACCAAGGATGAGGCAAATAACTCTAACCAGAGAAAAAAGAGAGGCAATATCGAGAACAACAAGGAGGGTTAGGATGATGGCCCTAAAAATCAAGTTGCAAAAAAGGCCAGGAATGAGCAATCTTAGTGCAACGATCACCATGATAGCTATAGCTTTTTTTCATACACCCTAGAAAAGATCTTTGTGATGAAGAAAGATAGAGAGGATTTTGGGAAGTGTAAACCCCTAAGGACTCTTGACTAGTTCAGAAACAAGAGCAAGTATTGTGTTTATCATGATAAAAACGGGCACACTACTTCATAATACATGACACTCAAGGATGTAATTAAGGACCTAATCAAGAGGGGTCACTTAAGGGATTACATGGTGTGACCTGTGAAACATCAACCAGCACAACAATAGCACCAATAGTCTCCTGAGCAAGAGGAGGTACCTCAATAAGAACTATATTTACCATTCATAGTGGGCCTAACATTGTAGGCATTTCAAATAGCACAATGAATTTGAGGTCCTACCAAGAAAGCAAGGATGGCCTTAGACAGCATCACCTTCATAGATAAGGATGCATAAGGGGTATATTCTCCCTATAATGACACATTAGTTATTCGAACCATAATTGGTAACACCGAGGTATGGAGAATCATGATTTATACAAGCAACTAAGTAAACATCATGTACAAAGGATGTTTTCAATAGATGGGACTAAGTTTAGACTAACTAATGCCTTCCCCAGACCCCATTTATGGCTTTATAGGAGACATAATACTACCAGTGGGGCAGATTAGGCTTCCCATTACTCTTGGAGACTAAGGTTGTGAGGCAACCATCTCGGTAGACTTTTTGATCATTGACTATCCTTCAGCATATAATGTGGTACTAGGATAACATGCGATCAATGTCCTGGACATGGTCACATCTACTAGAACACTCACCATTAGATTCCCGATCCCCAATGGAATTGGATGCATGCGAGGCAATCAGAACACAACCTGATGTTGCTACAAAGATGAAGTCAAGCTAGGGAGAAAGGTTAATATGATTTCTAGTAGAGAACCATAAGACACTAAACATCTTTATCCATATGATCAATGAATTTGATTATTACTTATCTAGTCCTTTAACATTATTCTGAAATCGATAATACTATCGATGCTTTTAAAATTTTTATGACTAATACTAATTTGTGAATAGATTTTTACAAAAATCTAACCCAAAAGCGAGCTTTCGCACTTCTAATCTGAAAGTAAGCATCACCCTACTAATCTGGAAGTGAATACTTGCCCCTCTAATCTAGAAAGGACATTCAACTCGATATACTTACAAAAAATTGGCACTGCATGTGACCAACTATTCGGTACCACATGTAATCTACTTTTTGGCATCGCATGTGACCTACTATTCAGCATCGCATACAACCTACTCTTTGGCACCAAATGTGACCAACTATTCAGCATCACATGTAATCTACTCTTTGGCATCGCATATGACCAACTATTTGGCACCGTATACAACCTACTATTAACACTGCATATGACCTACTCTTTGGCATCGCTTGTAACCAATTATTTAGCACCACATGTGACCTACTATTTGGCATCATATATGACCTACTATTCAGCATCACATATGACTTACTCCTTGATACTGCACGTGATCTACTATTTGGCACCATATGCGACCTACTCGTTGGCACCATATGTGACCTGCTACTTGAAACTGCATACATGCCATCAACTACTAAGTAATTCATCTGACTTATCTGAACACTTAACTCATACTAGCTGAGGCGTAGCTCTCATGCAACCTACTTGGGCACATGACTTGTACAACCTACTTTGGCCTGATGTATATACATTACCATAACTAAAAAATATACCTTATCATGGTTTACAAGTTGAAACACATTAATATGGTCGATTGGTCATCTGATTTGACTAATATTCAATAAGCTCTAATTTGCAAGAATCTATGCAAAACATACAACATGATGCACTTAGAAAAGCAAAGAAATATGAAGAATTCATTAAAAACCTTGCCCAACGAGGTAAATGTAACATGTGAGAGTTCAAAAGTATAGATCAGAATAAGTCTAAAACTATCATGCCCTATGAGGGAGACTGGCCTTTAGAAGCTATGCCCTGAGTAGGAGAGTCCATACATAAGGCAAAAAGGTCAATCATCATTTGATCATTAGCAGTTTCCATGACCTACGAGCTATTTTCTTTTTAAATCAGGTCCTAAGCATGAGAAGCTCCACTTGTCGACTACAAACCCTTGTCGAGAGAAACAAGCTTTGTGTCCTCTTCAAAGCCTTTTATAAACTCAAGATCATTCCTATTGAAGAAGGAAAAATCTATCTCCAAATGTTCCTCCCATAAGGTGAACCAGAAGCCAGTGGTGGCTTCAGATGCTGCCTCTTCTCTAGTTCTCATAATTAGCACTGTGGTCTTTGCCTTAGCCTGAGTAGCCTCTTCTTTAGCCAGAGCAGCTTCACTCCTAGCTACCTCATATTTCCTATTAGAAACCTCAACTCAATGCATCATTACATTTAAGTCACCTTTCACCCTTGTCAACTCATTAATCATTTTATGCAGGCAGGATGAGATGGCCTCATGATTTTCCACCTCGTGAGCTAGGGCTTCCTTAGCTTCTCTCTTGGTGACTTTAGTGTCTCTAGCTCTTTTCTTCGGTTCTAATGCCTCAGCAGTCATGGAAGCCAAGTCACTCCTAAGTTTTTTCTTCCCCTCATCCCAAGCTTGAAGCATTTTCTTTGACTTTATTGTTTGTAGCAGGCCCTGAAAAATCAAATGATCAAGTCATAATTATAAAAAGGTAAGAAAACTAAGTTGAAAGGACTTTACTTACTAATAGGACATGACGAGCTGCATAACTTATCAATCCTTAACCTGAGGATTCCTCTTACTCCAACATTTTGCCCTATTACGAGGCCCCAAGATCAACTCAACATTATCTTGAAGAAAGTCAAAGTACTCCCCTATCTTTGGGCCAAGGTCGACAAGTCGCTCCTTGGCCTCAAACTCGGGTGTTACCTCTTCCATAGTGATAAAAACCCTCTCCCCCTTGTCTACCCTATATTTTTTAGTAGGGGGATCAGATGGGATGCAACCTCCTCGACTACCTTGACTACCTCAAGATGCAAGGTGGGAGCCAGCACTTGTGGGGATGCTACTACTATGGCCAGAGGACATTCACTTGCAATAGTAGGAGTTGTAGTAGTAGCAAGGGACAATGAAGTTGCAACAGTAATAGACTGAGTAGAGCAAGAGGAACATGGTATTTGGAGGTTAAGTCTCAACATGTTTTTGTATTCCTCAAAATTTTCTAGATCGACCTCCTTAGATCTACAAGCTCTGATGTCCTGGGTGAGCTTGATGTTCAAAGCTAGAGCAAGCTTATACGAACATAGGAGATCTTCATCGAATTTGAGATCATTCTTTAGATCGTCTATAGTAATGAATTAGCCCAGCACTTTAACCTCCTCAGCCACTAATGTCAGTTTCTCCTTGCCAGCTCTATTTGCAAAATGAAATAGAAAGTCAAAATCAGGGAATAAAACATGGATTTATGCAAGCTCACATGTCCTCAGCTTGCTTCTAGGAGTAAGGATGAAACTAGGATTATGAAGATGAGGTAAAGAAAGGCATGAAATATAAAACCAATGGGATTTGTAGTTCCCCATACTAGACTTACCTTTAGCATCACCATGTGACAAGATCCTCTTGAACTTAGTCTAACGAGCTGCCAGGTAGTATATTCCATCATGCTAACCCACACTCTTAATGCTAAATAGATAGCAAAGAACCTTTATTGAAGGAGGAGGAAGACCATTCCTAAGGTATAAAAGGGCAAGGGAGGTGAGCTGAGTGTATAAGTTTGGTGTGAGCTGAAAGGGGGATAGTTTCAGCTTATTCAATAGCTCTACAAGGAAGGGATGGACTAGGAACCTAAGCCTAGTAGCAAGATGGTGGGAGCTAATAGTGACAGAACCTAGAGGGGGATAAGCCGTGTGGTCATCAGAAGAAGAAGCCATAACGATACAGCCCACAGGTAAATGGTATGTCTCAACTATGTACCTAAGATCATCAATGCTTGAACACTGAGCAGTTTGGGGACCTCAAACTCTCAACAATCTATTAGCCCTCACTAGGGTCAAGATGAGCTTCAAACCTTTTAGCAACCTCACCATTTCCCAAGGTCATATCATCTATAAAATGCATCAACTCCCTACTTCAGGCTAAAGAGTCAAAATCTTCAACGCTTCTTATCTGGTAACCTTAGCATCTATGACCTGCCATCTACAATAGAAAAAGGGAATGATCAGGTCGCTGAAAGTAGACCATACCTAAAGGCTAAAGCTAACAGGGAATACCCTATTCAGTAGGTCATACATGCCATTTATCATTTAAAACTTAGATCATTGAAAGCATGGGGGCTTGAGCAATGAACTTATCAGGTCACTAAAACCAAAGAGATAGAAAAAGGGCTAAACTCAATAATTTACGACCCCAAGACCTATAGGCATTTTATTAGACAGACACCAGTTCCATAAATAATGACAAGCATGCAAATAAACACACTATGGAATCGATCGACAAGAAAAAATTTCTTAATAATGAATGAGCACACATTACTAAACCAAGTTACTAGATATTAGAAAACCACAAAGTAAAACATTCACAAAAAAATAGAAGCCTAGAACCAAGATTGTGTTTAGAAGACTTACTAAATCAATAGGATAAGATGGGTCCAAAAAAGAGAATCTAGAAAAGAGTATGGCGAGCATGATCGATCTCTGGCAAATTGAACCAAAAGGTTGCAAACTTAGCAGAAGGGATGTAGAATGGTAGTGACTGGATGAGAGCTTAAAAAGCAAGCAAGAAACTGGAATGAAAGTTTTCAAAAAACAACAAGTAAGAGGGAAAGAAGGGTTTTCCTCACTATATACAACCAAATCAACCTCACTAATAGATTAGGAGACTAATCAACTACCCTTGATCTAACAATCCAATGAAAACCTAGGCTCTGTTGATGCCACATTGACGCTTATGAAAAAATGCTTGCATTAAATGCGAAAATGATAACATAGGCAGGTGTAGATGAAATGATAGGACAAGAGCCCAAATGACGGCATAGCATATCATAGTTAATGGCTTTTACTAGTGAACTATAGCTCCCAATCCACAAATCACATTGAGATCAAAGTAGCCACCTTAGGTATTCAGAATAGGGCTCAACTCATAGATCAGAGTACGCAACCGACAATTCAAGAAGATTCGTTCAACCCTTATCTATTATATAATCCTAATCAAGTCATGATACTTATCATCGTAGATATATATTCAAACTGTAACCCCTAACCATTATAAAAAGGGATGAAATCATTGTATATGACACAATCAATCATTAGATACAAAACACTTAGTAAAGAGTAATAAAAGCCATGGATGTAAGGGTTAGACTGAATTTAGCCAAACTATGTTAAAAACTTTTGGTGCTTCCCTATTCTTCCCTTCTTTCTCTATCTTTCTTTACGTTCAATTTGTAGTTTGGGGTTCTGAACTTAAGTTGATTAGATTTGACCAACAACGGATTCCGATGGCCAGCATTGCAAAGCATTTCATATTCCACATCAAAACTCTTAAATGCTCCTTCATGCTCTAAGTTAAAAACTTTTACGACAATAGTCAATCCATTTGAAAGTATTCCTTTATACACTTTTTTGAAGCTCCTTATGCCAAGTAAATTGGCATCATCAAATCCTTCTATTGCTCGTTGTAGCTTATAATATGAAATTCTTCTCTGTATGGCCACTATTTATTCTACCTCTGTAATTGATGCCTTTTTGGTCTTTTGGCACTTCAACAGCACATATATGAATGTCAATAAAAGCATTGTGGCTACTACTAATGGTAAAACATATTTCAACATAACTGTGGTAGTTTTGGAGTATTGCCTAGATGCAATAGCTTTATAGTTAGGCAATTGCAATCGTGGAGCACCACATAATTCTTTATTTCCCATGAATGATTAAGTAGAGAAGTTTGTAAAGGGCCCACCTATTAGAATTTGTCCTTCTAAGTTATTGAATGACACATTGAATAACTTCAAATACAAAAGGGCTTCTAATGACTTAGGAATAACACCAAATAAGTTATTTTTTGATAAGTCAAGAGACTCCAAACTTAACATGCCACCAAAAGATTATGGGATAGGTCCTTCAAATTTATTTTCACCTAAGTAGAGGTCCTTTAAATTTTGAAGTCCTCCAATGCTGCTTGGGATGCTACCTGATAATTTATTTTTTGATAAATAAACTCCTATTACAACTTTTAAGGTGTAAATATTTGGTGCAAGAGAACCCCATAGCTTATCAGAAGACAAAGTCAAGGACCACCAAATCTGATAGTCCCCACAAAGTAGAAGATATCATTGAATTAAAAGTGTTATCACGGAGCCAAATTTCTTTTAATGTTGTAATGTTACCTAAACAAGTAAGTATCAACCCAGAGAAGTTGTTTTGAGTCAAGTTTATTCCAAACAAATGCATGAGTTGGCATAGTTCTTGTGGAAGAAAGCCTTCTAAATTGTTTTCACCAAGATCAAGACCTTGTAAGTTTTGTAATTTCTCTATTTTAGTTGGAATGCTTGCAATTAATAGATTTCCTCCAAGGTAAAGGTCTAATAAGCCACTTAAGTTTCCAACATTTTATGGAATAATACCCCTCATTTTACAGTTCCAAAATTCCAGGTACTTGAGAGAAGTAGAGGGATTACCAATGGAACTAAGAAGGATGGAATTCAATGAAATATTTCTAGAAAGTAAGCATCTTAAATATCTATAGTTTGTCAAAGAATTTTAAAAACTCAAGTCCTGGTTAGAAGGTTCAGTGGTCACATTAATGTCACCGAAATAAAGGGATTCAAGGTTACTCAAATTACCAAATATGTCTAGAATGTAACCTAAAATGAATTGATGTCTAACTCTCGCAAAAAAGCCTAGTAGCATTGGCTAAAGAGTTTGGAATTTTCCACTAAGATTGTTCTACCACAACAATAGCACTTCAAGATTTAGAAGCCTAGAGCCCAAACTTGATGGGAGACTGCTAGAAAGCTAATTGACATATAGTGAAATTTCTATCATAGTAGAAATATTGAAGATTGACAATGGAATGTTACCGCTGAGGTTGGCACCACAAAAACTCATTATTTCTAGATTGTGTAGATTGCCAATCTCATTTGGTATTGTATTTTTACTTGCCAAAATGCAAAATTAGATCAAAAGAGTAGTGTAATATCTCTTTTACTTTTACATGGGAGGCAATCTATATACAAATTGTTTGCATAATAATTATACATGCACCGATTAATTCATTAATTTTTTTAAGGGTACTCTCTTGTTATGTATTTGAATTTTTTGGCAAAGTTATCAACAACTTACTATTTTTGTGAATACTCCTGGTTCCCCTTCCCTTTAAAATATTAATAGAAATCAGAATTTTCTTTTTCTTGTATAGCTTAGTGCTAAAGGCAATCACAAAGGGAATTGGGT
>JANHAO010027770.1:0-10772 GCA_026873985.1 Saraca asoca
CTTGGTTGGTTACAAGTTAGCCTTCCATTTGGAGGCCGAAAATAACAAGAAAAAAAGAAGAAAGGAGGGAGAGCAAAGCCGCCCTTTGCCTCCACAAAAATACACCAAAAAACACCAAGAAAAACTCAAGAAAAACTAAGAGCAAAATGCAACAAAAGACTCCTATACAATTGCTCTACCTAGGTCAAGAGAAGAGGGGACAATAAAGTGATTTTTCAGGCCGCTTTTCTGCCACATTGATGTCTTGTCTGTCCTATGTGTGCTGGTCCAGTTTGTAGACTGCAATCCCACCCTTTTCTTCTTCTTTTTATGTCTCCAGCTGGTTGAAGTTGGGTTGGAGCAAATGGTGGTGAAATGGGCTTGTGATCCATGCAAATTTTGGGCTTTAAAGACCATTTTGCATCAGCCCAGTTTTCAGCAGATCTACCTCTGGGTTGTAGCCAATGTTTGACGCCTATATTGACATTTTCAGCTCAGGAAGTCTTCATGAAAGTTGTGGAATTATGTCTTAGCTTCCATTTGGGCTTAGTTTCAGATCATTTGGATCTCTATATCTCAAGATATAGTCTACTGAAAGCATGAAGGTCAGGCTGCTCAAGAGATAGAATTCTGGTATTCTAGTGGTAATTTCATCTCTAAATTCAGGTAACCAAATGATGGATTCAGCTCTTAAAGTCTTCATGGATTTGTAGATATATCTCTTATCTTTCCTAGAAGATAAGAATCACATCAATTGGACAAGTATAGCTCAAGTTATGCAAGAATTACAGAAACTGCTCAATTTGACCGAAAATACATAAATTTGCAAAATAATGCCAATTGACTCCATACTATAAAAACATATTAGCACAGCTGGAATTGATTCATTTAAGCTCTTAAAATGCTAAGCATGAGGGCAAATAGATGTGTCAAATACTATGTTATCACTTGCACCGTAGATGTCTCTATACAATGAGATGGCACATTGGCCGTGAGGGAATACTGGCTGAACTTGAGCTCATGGACACACGTCGTGCATGCTAGCCACGCAGAGTTGACCGTGAAGTCAAGCACGTAGCAACCACATGACGCCCTATCTCTCTCGAGCTAGTGAATACCTACCATGCAAAGAGTAGATCTTGAAGTCAAGCTCATGGCGCCTGTGCAACGTCCAGTTCCAACCTCAAGTTTGTGTGCTGGCCTTGAGGAGGAGCTGGTCTGAGGTGTGGCCTGCACACAGCTATATCAAACTGGTCCAAGGCTCGCAAACCCTCTAGGCAGTTGCACCAGTTTGAGGTTGGGCTTGCAGCTGTAAATGTCTTTAAGCCTGGGACTGTGTACACTAGTACATGGCCAGGCAGTTATACTCGTTGAGCTCATACGCTAGCCATGAATAAGAGCTAGACCAAACTTTGGCTCGTTACATCCATATGCTATCTAGACCTAGTCTCGAGCCCTCATGCCGACTGCGCAAAGATAATCCAAAGTTGAGCCCACCACCACAGGTGTCACAGACCGATAGCTCTCCAGTTGAGATCGTGCGACGCATGTCACCACTCTTGGCCAACGTGCCAGCCTAACTTAAAAATTCCCGTAAACTCAAGCCACACTTGGATAGATATTGGGCATTACAAATTTTGTCGCCCATACAACCAAAATCCAATGCACAACAAGTGCGAAGGCAATATAAGCCAGTAAACCAAAACACTAACACAAACCGGACAACTGAGCTTCAAGAACATCCCTACAAGGTAGCCTCTACGGCACAACGAGCAAAAATATAAGGGACAATCGAATTTTATTGATATATGTCTCATTACATAGTTAGGAGTGTGTAGGGGAAGATTAGGCCAACACACCCCTTAATCCCTACATACTGAGTGCCAACGAGCCTCGAACGATCACCCAACAGGACCCCGAGGAGCCCCCGACCAGGCACTGACAAGCTGCTGACACTCCCCTCCTAAAGAGCTATATGAGCTAATGGCCTTCTGCCACAAGATGACATACTTTTTTCGAGTTGACCTAAGGCCTTTTCTCGATGCTCTGGGTGGAGATTTCGCTCCATCTTATATGGACACAAAGCTAAAAATGCGAGGATCATAGCCATGTGCTTTTTGACTTGCACTGGACAAGCTGACCCTGTCAAAATTATAGATAAACCCCTAAAATGGGAGAAAAATGGAAAATTAGTACACAAGCCGGATTGCTCCCAAATTTGAGCCACAAGACCCTTATACCATGCTTGATTTTTTTACAAATTTTCATGTCAAACCGAGCATGTTTGCCCCCTCAAAATAAGTCACAAAGCTGACTTGTGACATTCTCCCCCACTTAAGAAATGTCAATGTCCTCATTGACACCTCAATCTGATACAACTCCCATGAATATCTTTGGCCTGCTCCTCTCGACTACTCCCATAGACTCTTCATGAGGATCTTTAGCTAACTCCTTTAAGTTGCTCCCTCGACCACCTCCAGCTTGTCTCTTTGAGCTAATGTCTCTCAAGGACTTCCAAAAGGATGGCAACCTTAACCTAACAGAGCTAAGGATAATCTTCAGTCTACTACTCATCAGCTCCTTCTTCAACTTCCCTCTAGCTTGTCTCCTTGACTGGTTTCCATTAAAACCATGTTGCCTCTGTAGCCACGGATGAGTTCCCCCTAAGACTCAAAAATATTACTGCCTCCGCAGACTTCAATGAGTTCATTCTCCAAACTCATGAACGTTGCTACCTCCATAGACTTTGGGGTGAGCTTCCTCTAAAGCTTAAAACTCAGACTCTGGACTGCCTCTAGGATGAGCTTCCTCTAAAGCTCGAGGACTCTACTGCCTCTGCAACTTTCAGTTTGGCTATCTCCATAGCCCTCGGTTTGGCATGCTACCTCCGTAGCGCCCTCAATTTGCCACCTCTGTAGCATGTGCGCCTGCTTAGTGTTTGAGACTCTACCACTAGGGTGTCCCATATCTAATGCCCATTTCACTGATGTGAGATGCAAGATTGATCCCTCGGTTCCAAGGTTGCTCGTATTGGGTTCGATCATCTGTCACACTTCGCTATGCCTTTTGATCGGATCCTCAGACCCTCTCTTGAGTTGGACCCTCAAGTAACTTGGCCATCACAACCCCTTTTAGAGTTGGTGCTTCTCTTGCACCGTGGTCCTTATGACCTCTCCTACGAAGATCAGTCCCCTCCAGCACCTTTCATTCAACATCCTCTAATGTCTCCCCCATTTGTACTCGAACAAGGGGTTTGAGCATCGAGCATCCTCTACTCAAACTCGAGTTTCACTTTGCATGTGCACTAGCAAACGTGAATCTCTTGGTCATTGCCACAAAGTCCGTCTTGTGACTAAGTAATGCCAACTTCCTAGCCTCTTGAATCTTGTGGACAAATACTGCAGCTTACTCTTGCATCCACAGATCGTGCACACAGGATCCCTCTAGATCATCTCGTTCCCTTCTGAGTTTACTCCTTCGAGTAAAGTCCATGCCCTCTGACACGGTTCTCATACGGCCGTGCACTCTTGCATGACCAAAGCTTAGCCCTCTGGCTCTGTCGAATGTTAACTTTGTACCTCTAGATATGGCCAAGCCCTCTGGCAAGACCAAGGCTTCTCCCGTGCTAGATAGGCTGTCAATTCTCACATTGTCACGAGTGGTTTGCATTCCTCCGAATGCTTACTATGAATGAGCGTATAATCAACGTCCCACTACATGGCAAGTCCACCAACTTCACATATGCATTCACCCGATGCACCAATAATGTTCCCTCAGTTGCACGAACCCTTGCTCAAGAGCCACTTCAATCTCTTGCTGCCTTCATGGCCAAGTCTTTGACAGCGTCTCATCACAAACCGAAACATGTTGGCTCCATTTACAACCCTCATAAGCCTAGACAAGTCGAATCTAACCTAATTGTCCACCTTGACATGATAAGAGCTTCCTCCCACCAATCCTCTTGCCTACCCATTCCCCCTTGCCAACTCCTCTCGAATGCTTGGCAAGAATTGGGGCGCTTAGCAAGACTAGCGCTTGGTGTGAAGCCAAGTTTGTGTGACTGCCCGATCTGCTCTCTAGCAACCGAGCTCTGATACCAACTGTCATGGACTAGCAGCTCTCTAGCTGAGATCGTGCGACGCATGTCACCACTCTTAGCTGACATGCCAACCTAACTCGAAAATTCCTGTAAGCTCAAGCTACACTTGGATAAATATTGGGGCATTACGGATTTTGTCACTCATACAACCAAAATCCAATGCACAACAAGTGCGAAGGCAACATAAGCCAGTAAACCGAAGCACTAACGCAAACCAGACAACCAATCCTCAAGAACATCCCCACAAGGTAGCCTCTACGGCACAACGGGCAAAAATATAAGGGACAACCGAATTTTATTGATATATGTCTCATTACATAGTTAGGAGTGTGTAGGGGAGGATTAGGCCAACACACCCCTTAATTCCCATAGATTGAGTTTCAACGAGCCCCGAATGATCACCCGACAGGGTCTCGACAAGCCCCCAACCAGGCACCGACAAGCTGCTGACACTCCCCTCCTAAAGAGCTATATGAGCCAAAGACCTTCTGCCACAAGATGACATACTTTTTTCGAGTTGACATAAGGTCTTTTCTCAATGCTCCAGGTGGAGATTTCACTCTATCTTATATGGACACAAAGCTAAAAATGCGAGGATCGAGGTCATGTGCTTTCCAACTTGCATTGAATAAGTGGACCCTACCAAAATTACAGATAAACCCCCAAAACGGGAGAAAAATAGAAAATTAGTACACAAGCCAAATTACTCCCAAATTTGAACCACAAGACTCTTATACCATGCTTGATTTTTTCATAAAATTTTGTGTCAAACCGAGCACGTTTGCCCCCTCAAAATCGGTCACAAAGCCGACTTGTGACAACAGGCTCCTCCATGCGACGAAATGACACTGGCAATGTGATAGCACATTTGAAGGTGAGCTCGCAGACCATGTAGCTTTGGCCCGACCTCGAGCTTGCTGGTCGTGTAGAGGATCTTGGTGTGTCTACAAGCTCGCACCACTGTAAAGGGGCAGTCCACCAACAAGGTGCTTAGCCCTCTTGGACTGATTGATGCTCGTCTAAACCAAAGGATTAAAGTGGAAAATTGCAGGCTTTTCAGGCTTTTCTTGAGGTGGAGCCTCTCTTTATTAGAAGGCAAGGTCAGACAGTTACGGCCTAGACATTATTGTTACTTTTGGTTCCTTGCTTATAGACTCCCACGAAAGCAATAGATATGACAGGCAATACTGCTATAACTATTACCGTTTTTCTAACATCGAGTGTTATGAAAATTGGAGTCTCATTTACTCTTCGTTCGGCCATTGGAAGATCAGTTAAGCCTGCAGTTTTAGCTGCCATTGAAGATGTTAATCTTGATATAAGCACTCTTCTAGGCATTAAACTGGAAGTTGTTTGTCTGACACGAATTGTAGTGGCTTTTCTGGAATAGCAGAAGCTTCATCGTGTAACTTTGCGGCTGATGGAGGATGAAATAATAGCTGCCGTCAGGCCATGGTCCTCTGGAATAGCTCATGTCATCTCCCATATTGTCAATGAACTCCAGTCTCTTTACTGTTATTTGGAGCGATAGTTCCCACTCTCTCTGCTTTGCAGTACTCGTATTTCCTTCATGCTATCCAGAGTGACAATGATCAAATGCTTGCAATTGCAGATGCAATCGACTATTCTGGATGAGTGGAAGTAATTTCCATCCTTGTAGATGATGATAATGGAAGAAATGGAATTGCTGCGTTAGGTGGTACCCCGGTGAAAAAGCATGCAAAGATCTTTTACAAAACTGCCTTCACTCTTAATGCCTCTAGAAGTGACATAGTTGACATATTAACTGCAGTAAACTTAATGGAATCGTGCGTCTATATTTTATCAGAAAAAGAGTTTGATCTCTGGGCTGAGTGAGTTATCCAGTCTAAGTAGCTTCTTCCCGACGACGGAGATTCATGATCGGACTTGTGGTTCCGGATGATGGAGCCGTAGCACGATCTATACAAGGGTTGAATGAAAATGTACATTTTGGCTCAAGTCCTAAGAGAGAGCGTGTTGCATGGTCATGTGATACATAAACAAAAAGGGAGAAAATGGGAATACAAGCCGAAGTCAACATCATGAATTGAAATGCATCGGATATAGCTATGGGCTGAAGTCAGTATTAGGCTGAAATACATTCAAGGAAACTTAACGAGCTGCAGTGCGCTCGAGATGGCATTGCGGGTCGAAAAGCATTCAAGATAGCATCACGCTTTCGTTTGTCAAGCTCACAGTTCGGCCATAAAAAAAGGCCAATCCGCAGTCGAGCTTGACCATGTAGCATTACGTTTGATCTCGAGCTCATAATTGTAGGCCATGCGAAGCAACGGCCACGTGGGACCAGGTTACTAACAACCTTGCACGCGCTAGCCACGAGGAGCTGGTCTTGAAAACTCAGTACACAATAACCACGCAGCCTTAAGTCCCATCTTGAGATCTCATGTTGGACATACAATAACATCGGACAAAAGTGGAGCTCGTGCGCACCCGTTTACAGCAAGTTGGCCCGAAGTTGAGTCCTCCGCGACCATGTAGCACGAAGGTTCCACCTCGAGCTCGCAAAGGGAGATAGCCCGAAACTCGCACACGCCCGCACCATCGTTGCGCTGGCTTGGAGATGATCCTGCGGCCATGAGATGAAACCAAGGTCACCGATGAGCCCGCACCATTGTCTAAAGATGGTTCAACGGGAGGTCTGCGTTAACCCCACGCCACCAATCGCACACAACATGGCAACCGTAGTTGCACTTGCCGCATTACGATTCCCTTGAAGAGCAGGTGTTGAATACAGCATCCGTGGGAAATCAAATTCAATCCAAGTGGTTACAAAAAATGGGGAGACAAACTGCCTAAGTTGCAGTTGGGGGGGGGGGGGTTCTGAAACTTAACATGAGTGGATGGTCCCACTCCATTAGTTAAGCTCACTCAGACCAACAGCAATATGTTCCTTCGGTGACATACATCCGTGGAAGATGTATTCACCCTAGAAAAATCCCGGAAAGATATAGTATTCGCTGTTGACGCCAAAGGAGCATGCGGGGAAACTTCATTGAAGACGTAAAGAATATTATCAATCACCTTATCTCGGCTTAATCTAGATGATTCTTCTAGCATTATAACTTTTGTTAGAGGGGCTCTTCTATTTTTAAAGTCAGTAGAATTAGCCTCCGAGGATGCTACCAAAAAAGAGCCAATTAAGCGGGCCGGCATGAACCTTGTTGCGAGAATCGCAGAAGGAGCTATCAAAGACGGAGAACAGGCTTGTGGCCTAGTGAAGAAGCCCACTCACTTCACCATGAACCAGCTTATCAGCAAATTCCCAAGCCAAGAGTTCCCTCGACACTGGACCTCGAAAAAAACCTCAAAGCAAAAACAATACGCAAAAAGAGAAATAAAGTGCGATGGCGACAGAAACCTTGCGTAAAAAAAAAGCCATGTCCAAGGCATGTGATTGCACAGGACCCTTGCGTGGAAATGCGTTCAAGGTGTGCGATTGCACAAAACCCTTGTGCAAACAATTTCGTCCAAGGTGTGGGGCATACTCAAAAGACCCGACAACCATGCAATCCTGTTTTTAGTGTGGAGCTCGTGCATCAGCCAGGTAGCAACTGAATTCAATGACGTCCTCGTGCACGGTGACTATACAATGAGGCTTGGATTGGTGTTGAATAGCATTGGTAGTATGATGTTAAGGCCACAAACACAGATTCAGCAACAGAACTTGCACTCTCGGGTCATGCATCGACAGTCCGACGTCGAGCTCACACATGCAAAGTTAGTAGCAGCAGTAGTTGCACTCTAGACGTGAGCATAATGATGAGTTCACACTAGCCATGCAATGTCTCGCTTCGATAACAAGCCCGTACAATGACCATTCAGCAAGACTGTTCGATAGCTAGCTCCCCCCATAACCATGCAGAAATCGGGCTTGAAGGCGAGCTCACAATGATGGTCGTGCCGCGGCTGGTTTCGATGTTGAGCTCTCCTACACTGGCCACACGGTGAGCATGGTGTGACTGCAAAAATTTTTCAGTGCCTCAGACTGTGTCGAGGCAGCTGGAGTAATGTTAGAGCATAATTCCAATGCCTTCAAACCACAAGTGATTAGCAGCCTACGTGGATCAAGAGATTCCGAGGAAGACATGGCTGAAATCTAAGTAGTAGGAAAGCATGATAAAGGTTGTCGCTACAAGAAATCATGTTGAGAAGTATTATGAGTACTACCAGGCCAATATGTTCTACCCTAAAAAATTGTAATTGCATGAGCTGTGAGAATTTTAAAGGAAGTGTAGACAGAAGAGCTACTTTCCATGAGTGTAATCCAACTAATACAAGCCAGGCTGCTATGCTGCTATTAGTGGAGCAGTTGGATTGTGGGGCAACATGACCCATGCAACGAGTGGAGGCCATTTCACAATGATCCTTCAAATTGCAGTGAAACAGTAAATCTAGAATTGGCGATTTTGGATCAGATGGGGTCAATACGCACAACTATAGCAAACTAACATCGTCGAGGGTGCTAGTACTAATATGTGATATTCGAGATGAGATGTTTTTGACTGGTAGTTCTACCAATAGAGATGCATGCAATGGTCAAACATGATTCTGAAGTCCAAGGCGATCGAAAGGCATCTTTCCCCTCAAACTCCAAATGAACTCAAGCTCGTGCCTCCACTCTACGTGAGCTCACCACCAAACGGAAAATATGGAGGTCCCATTATACCCACTTCAGCAATAGCACCGTGGCTCCCATGTGATCAAGCAGGATATAATTTCCTGTCCTTGCACACGATATCTTAATTACTACTAGTGGTCGTTCTCATTTGTAGGACAAAAGCTGCATCCTTTCCCAATAGGATATTGAAGCCAACCACCAGCCCACACCACATCGAAGTGTTAGCAAAGGCATCCTCACCTAACGATGAAGGTACACTCGGTCAACTTTGAGGGACAATCCAGAGATCTTGTGTCCAAGAAGTGCTAGTCACGCACTAAACTCTTGAGCGAGCCGTGTCCAAGAAGTGTCACTAGCACCAAACTCTTGCGCAGGCCATGCCACAAAGGCATCCTCACTTGATGATTGAGGTATACCCGATTAGGTTCGAGGGACAATACAGAGATCTAGCATCCAAGAAGTGCTAGCCATGTACCAAACTCTTGTACGAGCCACGTCCAGGAAGTGCCTCGAGTGCCAAACTCTTGCACGGGTATGCCACAAAGGCATCCTCACCTGATGATCAAGGTACACCCGATTAGGTTCGAGGGATCATCCATAGATCTCGCATCCAAGAAGTGCTAGCCATACACCAAACTCTTGCGCAAGCTATGTCTAAGAAGTGCCACAAGCACTAAACTCTTGTGCGGGCCATGCCACAAAGGCATCCTTACCTGATGATCAAGGTATGCCCAATCAAGTTCGAGGCATAATCCAGAGATCTCGCATCTAAGAAATGCTAGCCACACATCAAACTCTTACGCGAGTCGTGTCTAAGAAGTGCCTTAAGCACCAAACTCTTGCGCGAGCATGCCACAAAGGCATCCTCACCTGACGATCAAGGTACGCCTGGTCAAGTTCAAGGGACCATCTAGAGATCTTACATCTAAGAAGTGCTAGCCATGCACCAAACTCTTGCACGAGCCATATCCAAGAAGTGCCACAAGCACCAAAGTCTTGCGTGGGCCATGTCACAAAGGTATCCTCACCTAATGATTGAGGTACGCCTGGTTAGGTTCGAGGGACAATCCAAAGATCTCATGTTCAAGAAGTGCTAGCCACGCACCAAACTCTTGCGTGAGCTACGTCCAAGAAGTGCCTCGAGCACCAAACTCTTACGCAAGCATACCACAAAGGCATCCTCACCCGACGATCGAGGTATGCCTGGTTGGGTTTGAGGAACAATACCAAAATCCTGACGATTGAGGTCCGCCCGGTCAGGATCAAGGGGTAATCAATCCCCGACCTTACCTGACGATCGAGGTCTGCCCAGTCAAGCCTGAAAACCTTACCCAACGATCAAGGTACGTCTGGTCGAGTTTGAGGAACAACACCAAAATCCTGATGATCAAGGTCCGTCCTGTCAGGTTTGAGGATCTCACCCGACAATCG
Source organism: Saraca asoca (assembly GCA_026873985.1). NCBI lineage: Eukaryota > Viridiplantae > Streptophyta > Magnoliopsida > Fabales > Fabaceae > Saraca > Saraca asoca. The sequence goes on from JANHAO010027770.1 coordinate 10,170, forward strand.
AGGTTTGCTCGATTAGGTTCGAGAAATTCACTTGACAATCGCAGTTTGCCTGGTCAGGTGTGAAAATCTCTCCTGACGATCAAGGTTCACCTGATCAGGATTGAGAGACAATTGTGACCCTGCTTGATGATCGAGGTTCACTCGGTCAAGTTTAAGGGACACAGTCATGACCTCACTTGGCGATTGAGGTTCACTTGACCAAGTTTGAGAAACAAAAACTCACATGGCAATTGAGGTTCACTCGATCAGGTTCGAGAAACAAAAACTCACCTGACGATTGAGGTTCGCTAATAGTTCAATTGTCGTGATTGATTAAATTAGAAATTTATAAACTGGATTGTACTACTTTACTTGTAGCATAGAGCAACATCGGGTCGAACCCAAAGATCATTTATGGATATTATCAATCAGATTAGGAGATGTAAATGGGAGGTTAGCAGAATCTAACACTAATAGAAACTACTACAAAAATAAACAATTAACCAGCCAAGGGAATCAACTTGAGATTCATGCTTCCCTGATTACTAAATGTTCATTCAATTGTTAATCATTTCTATGGCTTAAAATCACAAACAAGAATCCTTGAAGATGATTAATGAGTCT
>JANHAO010027771.1:0-10762 GCA_026873985.1 Saraca asoca
ATCTATGATTTTATTTTATTCTCATGTCTAAGTACATGACTCAAATTAATGTTAATTTTATACAAACTTATAGTATTTTAGAGGAGATACTAGTCCTTATACTCAAGCGAAAATTGGCCACATTCAAGATCAATTCAATTGAATAATTGTATAGAAGCATAGTGTAATGTATTAATTTTAACATTTTTGTTTTGTTATATATGGAATTTTTTATTGATCTAATAAAATGTATGTGCAATTTTGGTTAGATGGTTATTTACTGTAAAAATACAATGAATAGCAGGTTTCTTTATTGGGAAATTCAAAATTATTAGATGTTATTTTAAAAAAAGATAAATTAAGGAAAATGACATTAGTTTTTTAATTAAAATTGACATTCTTAATGACTTAGACGTCGGTTACTAGAAAGAAAAAATTATGTTGTTAATTATGAATTATTTTATCTATTTATGAATAAAAAATATTTAATTTTTTTACATGCCTAACTTGAATTATTTTGTGCAATTTCATTTATGAATAAAATTATTCTATAATCATTAATATTTCTGTTCCCAATTAAATAATTCTATTTTACTAAGATTATAAAATAATTCAAGAAATTAAATATTAATTAATTGAATAAAATAATTCAAGAATTTAAGTATTATTTAATAAACAAAACAATTCCAAAAATAATTAGCCTTTGGACAATTTATTTGTGAAAGTTGTAATATAGTATCTAAAAAATAAAATTGATAAAAAATAATTCAAAATAGATGAGACACGGTACATGAGAAATACAAAAGTAAATGAAAATTAAGCATCGGTTATCTTAAAAAACCAAAATAGAAATTAACAATGTCTGTTTTTATTAGCAACCAACATATATTTCAGATATCCAACATCATTTCTTATTAAAAAATCAATGTTGAAAGACTACAATTTATAAAAAAAATTTGCATACCTAATTGTCTCTCTTGCTTTCTTGCTGGTTTAAACTCCTAACTCTCTTGCCCTCCATCTCCTACGATTTGAAGGCACTCACCCTCTCCCTCTCACTCTCTTGTCGATCACAAAAACTTAACTTACTCTCATTTTCCCTCTTTTGGTAGTTTGAACCATTTTTCTTTGTCTCGCTTTCTCTGTTTATAGGTAACAACTGCTTTTCTTTTTGAATTTTATTAATTATTGATGTTGTGTTGATGAAACAAATTGTGTGCTGATTATATTTATTTGTAATCCTTAGTTGTTTTTTAATTTTGAATCACACCAATTGAAAGGTGCAAAATAGTGGGGTTAACTTGGTAACTTAATCAATCTATGTTTTTAGTTCTAAAAATAAAAACTCTATATATATATGTGAATATGTCATGTAACAAGGTCATTGAAGACATATATGAGCTTGATTACATCATATTCAAAGTGCCTTTCGACATAAATGGGTTGAAAATAATAATAGTATTTGAGTCAATGAGTCAGCATTCACATTGGTGGATCTTAATAGCGAATGAGGAACTGTTCATAATGGCATCCTAAATAAAACAAGTTTTTTATAATACAAATCTAACTAATAAGAAGTGGTTTGTAGTTCTTTAAGCGAAAAGACAGATTTTTGGTGATGAGGATGAAGAAGGCATAATTAATGATATTAAGGGGACCCCCTATTTCTTTTCAGGACTACCTCCAATATATAATGACTACAACTTGGAGGAAGTCTATGAGCGAAATGATCATAGTGAAGGGATATGAGTTGAAGACCTTCCCAGAGAAAAAACTTAGAAAAAATTGAAGGTAATTGATTAAGTGTTTATTGTATATGTAGGCAATCAGGTATATAATTTTTAGTTTAGATGTGTACATTTGATTATGTATTTAATTATATATGTGGGAAACTATTTAATTTTTAGTTTATATGCTTATACTTGATTATATGTTTTATTATATATGAAAGAAACAATTTAATTTTTAGTTTAGATACTTATGCTTGATTATGTGTTTATTATATATGTAGGCAACTATTTAATTTTAACATGTTAGTTTTGTATAAACTTGCAATAGTTTGGAGGAAATCAAAACCCTTACACTCAAGAAGATTTTGACAACAATGCAAGATCAATGGTCAAGATTTCTCCAACTTAATTTAGTAAAATAATGAATATATTGTTATCCTTATCTCCTATTTTTCTAAATTAAGCAAACTTAGATTTTGATGACAACAAACTATTTTGGTTAAGCTAAATTAATCTATTTTTAGTGGCTCTATTAAGGATGGCCTTGGACTTCAAGTTAAAAATATAGATTAGGCCTTAGTGTGCTTATTATGTAAAGGTTTAGGATTGTTAGAATTAGCTCAAACTTGAAAATGGTTTTTGGAATGTTTACCTTTTGTTTTTAAACAAATCTTTTTGAAAAATTATACCAAAAATATTCCAACATATTGCTAAATGATTTGCCATATTTATTTAGATAAAAATTGAGTATTTTTTAATGTAAGGTACAAAACTATTAAACTGTTGGAATATCCTAAAAATTTTAAAACTTTTCATTTCCAAGTCTCATGATTCGAATCGAGAATTTTTATATTGTTTTCATAATCATGCTTATAGGAACAAGGCAAGTTCAAATCAAGTTTTGAACTATCTTTTATGAAACTTGGATTGACTCTTTAAAACCCTATATTGCGATTTTAATCATGATTATAATAAAATGCGTTTTTGGACTTTGCTAAAAGTTTGCAACTTCAAACAAGTAGAATTGGTTTTTGAACTGAATTTCATCAAGTTGAATCAAAACCTTCTTATTTGAATCTCATGATTCTACTTAAAGTTGAAAATTTGAACTCGCAATCATGATGACACATTTAGTATTTTCACATAATGGCTAGTTTTCTAAATCATGATTTCATTTGTTATAAATATCAATTTCACACTTTGAAAATGTGTGAAAACACATCTCTTCAAAGGCAAATTCTTTCAAATTCATCTGTTTTTTAATTCTTTACATCCTTTCGTAGATTTGAGCTAAATCGGAGTAATTGTAATCCTAATGTACTTCATCTTTGTATTTAGAGCAACTGTGTTCTTGTCAAATTTCCTTTTGTATTCAACATCAAACACTATCGGGTTTCCTAGAGTAGCCTAACCTAGGGTAGAAGAGTGGTTGAGTTCTTTCTTTCTTTTCTTCGAGTAAGGATCTCAAAGGAATTTACAATTATGGTTGAACAATTATTGTATTGCAACTTCTTCAAGTGCCTATTCAAAATTGGAGGTTTTGATTAGTGGATTCAAGATTGGTTAAAAGCTTGGAAGTGGATGTATGCCTTAAAATTAATTTTTAAGGAGAAACCACTATAAATAAGCATTTGAATTTCTCTTCCCTTACTTTTTTACTTTTAGCACTTTACTCTGCTTTGATTCATTATTGTTCATTATTATATTAAACTATTGATATTATAGTGGTTATTAATTTAGATATTATATTTGTGAACTATCATATCTTGTTACCAAGAGAACTCGCTGTTTTGCTAAGTTTTACAAAGGGATTGAAGAAAATTGTTTTTAAAATTGAAAAATCTTAGAACCAATTTATCCCCTCTTGATGAAATCTGCAATTACGTAGACTTGTTAATTTGACATATTTTCATTTTAGTTAGTTTTATAATGTCTTGAGTTTTTTTTCTCCAATAAAATGTATAAAATTGTTGAAATTGAAATTGTATTGAATAATTAGAGATTTTAGTTTGATGATTGTTTTTGTAAAAAAGTAAATAACAAAGATTTTTATAAAAATATAGCTGGTAATAGTTTTTTTTAGAAAAATAAAAAAGCAACTCTTTATTAGTTTTTCACATCGGTTTTATAATTTAATCGACATTATAACCTTTTTAAAAATTTATTTTATGTTGGTCTTTTTATTAAATAAAGAGATATAAAAAAAAATTTTGAAAAAAGTTTAAGGCAATTGAATCGCCTCTAAATGTCAGTCAAGATTTACATTTCAACAGTTACATTAAACTGCCATCAAGTGTACCAAAATGATCAAATTTGTGATGGTTATGTGAAATAAGAATGCTAAGGACAATTTAAACCACCCTTAAATACAAATAATAACTGCTTCTAATTAGCAAAATTATTTATATTATTTGATATAAAATTATGAAAAATTATGATTATGAATAATCTATCAAAATAAAAGAGCGCATCATTATAATTATACACCGTAATTACATGTTAACAATTGACGACATGCAATTTTTATGGTAGTCAAAAAAGGGAACAGACAAGTTGAATACATGCAACAATTGAGGACATGCAATTTGTACGGTAGTCAAAACGGGAACACACAAGTTGAAAACAGTAATAATATGTTTGGAATCAAATTTTTTTTAGAATTCAATTCATTTTATTTCAATAGAAATAATTTCAATTCTTTTACAAATAAATTCTTTTATTTAAAATATATTGAAAATATATGAAATTTAATTGAAAGATAAATTTTAATAATGTCATGATAAATAAAATATTAGAATGAAATAAAATTATTAATATAATATGTATTTCATGACAAATAAAATAAATTCTAGTGAAATCCTTGATAAATTTAATGGATTTTATAATAATACAAATATAATTAAAATATAAATTATAAATAAAATGAAATGAATTAAATTTTTTTATTTAATTCTAAATATCATTTAAAAAGAAATTTATTTCAAAATAAAATAAAATCTTATTTTTAGACATTGCAAACAAGGCATAAGGAAAATCTTGATGCTGTTGAAATCAAAATTGGCATTGTTCTCCCTGAGTTTGATGCTAGCAAAGAGCATTCTGCTGTGTGCATAGTTGAATGGGAACTAAGTTATCATGTTTCTGCAGAATTGAAACATTATGCATCTGCAGAATTTAGCAATTTATTTTTTTAAGGTTGTTATTTTTATCTCAATATATAAGGAAGTTTAATACTAACAGTCATCACAATATTGATTTCTTTAACAGTGATTATTTTACAGTATCTAATTTTATAGAAAGTATATTAAAATTTAGATTAAATTAACTTATAACTCCCTACATTTTCATTTGCTTTTTGATTGGTCACCTATAGTTTAAAATATTATAATTGGGTATTTGTAGGTTGTTAAATTTTTAATTAGATATTTACTGATAAAACTTCAAGTTCAACCTTAAAAATTAAATGATGAAATAAATATAAACTTGGAAATTATATATCACAACTGCAAATTAAACTAAATAATAATTAAAGGGAAAATTAATGAATATCCAATTGAAAATTTAAAAAATATAAATATTTAATTTTAAAATTTTAAACTATAATGTGAAAATACATGGAGGTGGAGCTACAAACTAATTTAACCGTGAGGAAATCAGGGTGAAATGTTCATTGAAAAGAGAGGACTAGATTAATTAAGAGAGGGCACTTGACTTGAAAAAAGAAAATAATCATTAAATTGTTTTGTCATATACAAGAAAACGATCGGGCAACAAGTGCGACATACTTTCAGTTTCAATCACTCAAGAAAGTCAACAAAGAAATGGGAAAATGGTTTATTACATTCTGCATTTTGTTTGATTTTTTTTTTATGATAAATTTATGAAAAATTTAACTCTTAATAAAAATTTTCTTTTTATAATGAAAATAGTTACTTAATTTAAAACTTGGTTTAAAAAAGCACAAATATCAAAATAACTAACTAATTTAATGATAAAAGGATAAAATATTTCCAGAGCATGCCATTCATAAAATTACTTTTTGTATTACAATCATGTTGGTGTCAATTGGTGAATAAGACACGACAACTTATTTATATGACGTGCAAATAAGACTTTGTGCTTGGATTTTTTTTAATGATATATTTATGAAAAAAAATCTGTCTCTTAATAAATTTTCTTTTTATTATGAAAATATTTAAAATTTGAAAGCTTGGATAAAAATGTATAAATACTGACTTTTAATAAATGATAGATAATATAATAAAATGTAATTATTTTCCTATAATTAGAACTACTTAATAACATTTTAATCATTTATATATAAAAAGAAGTCTTGTTAATCGTTAGGGCAATGGTTTTAAGAAGCATTTAATGGTTTTGGAACATAAAACTTTTAAAATTTATGTGTTTTTATTTAATTTATTACAAAATTTTTACTATAAGTCAAAGATAATTACATAAATTAAAAAAAAATTATATTCTCAATAGCATTAAATGTTTCATAGCTGGTGACACTGGTTATGAAGTGGTTTTGTGCCTGGAAAAAATAATTAATTGATGAATTAACTGTAAATAATTATAAAATAAACAAAGCTTGATCTTTCCTAAAACGCCGTAATGAAACTAAAATGCTATCCATTAATTGAATTATTTTTTGGTAGAAAATTTAACTTTTTATAAGATTTATGAATATAATAGCCTTATAATAATTTATTTTGTCCGTGAAATTTCACAATTATGAATTTCCTTTCCTAATTGCTACATTTGATTAGTTTCATAAAATTTAGACACTCATCAACATATATATATGTCAAAAAAGGGAAATGAAAATGGATAAGTCTAAAGAGTGAATACTGACAAAGAACATAATTTGCCTTGTCATATACAAAAACTGGAGGGCCAACAAGTGAGGCATACTTGTCTTTCTCTATGATTAATTTTTCAGTTACTTTATAAGAGATAGATATAAAATTTTTTACCAATTCTGTTATACATAAAAATGTAAATCTAAATCTTGTTATACATAAATATTGCATATTTTTTTTAATATGACAAAAACATAATAAGAAAGATAAAAAAAAATCTAAGGATGAAAAAATGGATCACTGCATTTCACATTGTGTTTGGATATTTTTTGTTGACACATTTAGGAAGAAATTTACCTCTTAATATAAATTGCCTTTTACAATAAAAAAAGCACATATATCAAAGGAAATAACTAATCTTTCTAATAATATAAAAGTTATCACACTTATCCTCATATAAATCTTACTATGCAACAAATGTCTTTCACTTGTCATCAGAGGGAGAGTAAAAACTTTTAATTTTATTTTTATTCCTTTTTTTCTCTTTTTCATTCCAATTCAAGTCGTTGATAAAATTTTAATTTTTTTTTAATTTTTCTCAAATTTAAAATATCTTCTCTTTTATCCATATTAAATAATTTATATATAAATAACTAATTATATTTATATAGAAATAAGATATTTATCAACACATAATTAATAATTATTAAATTTTGATTTAGTAGATAATATCTATCTAAAATTTTTCACTTTTAAAATTTTCACATTATCTTTAAAAATCAAATATTAAATTTGATATTTCATAATTTCTTTTTTTTTTATTTTTTACCACTTTTAAGTACTTATTACAATTTCAATTTAAAATATTTTTGAAACTTTATAAATAAAAATATTTTTGAAATTTATATATTTTTAAAGATAACATATTAGTTGCGACGATGCATGAACTTTTATCAATTAAATAATTAAATCTTCTGTCATAAAGTGATTAATTTAAATTTTTAAATAAATAATTTATAAATAAATTCACTTGAATATTAATATATTAAGAAAATATTTTGAGAAAGATGAAAAAAAATTCAAATGATAAATTTAGTTAACTTAAAAAATAAAAGTAATACTTTTATCAAATTAAAAGAATATAATATTTTTTTAATGATTAACATAAATATAATTATGTCATTTATATTGTCATTCGATAAATAAAAATATGATAATGATTTATTTATATTTAAATACATTATAATTTATAATTTAAATTCATATTACAAAAAATGTGGACTAGAATGGACTGTTGGCTCAATCCACATGTATTATGGACTCAACAGATTGAATCGGTTCATGTTTGTATTTTAGTTAAACCTAATTTTATGGGTCCTAGTTTACATTTTTTTTAATGGAATTACAAACCATTTGCTTACCTGAGCATGTTTCAACAGCTTTAATATAGTGTGATCAATTGAAGAAAAAGACACACACCGAACTTCTTTTTGTTGGGGAAATAGAATCGAAGCATATCAAATATGTCGATTACATGTATCAAGTATATGCAGTAGAAATTTTAAAATTTTTTCAATTTCGAATCATGTTATTTACAAATTAATTCATAAGTAAGATAAAATTTAAATTAATAGTTTAAATTTTACCTTATTGAAAGTTGTTCTCGAAATTCTTAATTAAATCTCAATTTAATCTTCAAGTAATTTCACAAACTCTCCAACCAATCCCACAATTAAGTCTCAGATTGTCTTCAGGCAACTCCTTAAGATTTAATCTCCAACACTAATAATAATCTACATGAACCAATTTGATCTAAAGCCTACCAAGTTCACATAACAAGTAGATAAGAAAAGTCAACCACTTAATTTAAGAGGCGCTACCTTTCCAAGGAATCACAAATTCACCAAGGTGGGGTTGGTATTTAAATGGAAAGAGGAGATAAGAAGTGAGATCACACAAACAGAGTTGGCGCACAACACATGTGTTAAGGTTGAATTGATGTATATTTTGGCTTGACTTCTCTCCTCTTTTAATATAAGTGTTTGGAGCACAAGAGTAAAGGAGCAAGATGAATGGCACATAAGTTAGGGTTACCTCTTGCTTATGACATATACTCACTTAGTGGATGGGCTGTATGGCTAATACAGCAATCGTGTAGCCCTTTTTGGCCTAAGTAGTCCACATTCCTTAATCTCATACTCCCTTTTTTGTATTTAACAATCCTACTTACTTTTCTATGAATGCAAATTCATAAACTCTCTTATGTAATTATTCTTTTATTATTTTAATTGATTTAAAACAATTTTTAAGTGAAGAATCAATCCTCTACTAAGATCTCCTCTATTGTTGATATAAATATTTTACAATATTTAAATATCAACAGTAGAAATTTACTAATATTTAATAATTATAATCTCTATTAGAATTATAAAATCTTTGATTAGTTAACACTTTTAATCATATTAGAACACTTAGTTAATCATTTAAAAATTTTAGGATGTTCTCCCAAATCAACTCTTGAATTCATAATATTTTACATTATAACTTTTCTTTTGACTTTGGATCAAAGAGATTTTATTATGTGTAATCCATTTGGTTTCCATGCATGTTGGCAATTAATTCATTTACAAGCTTCTATAAGTTCAATTGAATTAAAACTCCTTTTAATTTAAACATAATTTCTCCAAATTATTCAGATAAATTCATAAATCAAGATTGACTTTCTATTAAAGCATTACAACCAGGCAAATGCCAGAAATAGATTTATGAAAAACAAAACCTTTCAAGAGTAGTTATTTGTGTGTAATTTAATCATTTTATCTCTTAATATTCAAATTGAACTTAAGGTATGATTCAAATGTCAACCTTATAAATGCTCAATCTAGGATGTTTGTTTGACAATGTACTATCTCATAATTGCTCATACATAAAACTCTTTTTATGTATTATTAATTGATTATATAGAAGACTCCTTTTATGGTCATTAATACATAAGCTTATGATTTTGATCATAATAAACATCAAAATATTTTTAGAATATCTTTTCTTTATTATTAAGGAGAATAAATTATATTTTGATCAATCACTACTTTCATGTATTTTATGACAGAACCAAAATTATTTTATATATTCCTTAAGAGTGTAAGCCTAAAATAAAATTAAAGTACATAACTCTATAAATAAAATATTATGTTGATCTCAAATTTAAAGATTACTTACATCACCTTTTAAATGAGAACTTTATTGACACCTAATAACAATTCATACGGTTTCTCATTGCAGGTTAGTCCAGTCATATGTATCTTAATATACACTTATATATTTTTTCCAGATATCCCTATATCAAATAATGTATGAAATCATCGGATTTTTCTACAAAAATGTGGTATAATATATGCTAGTTTACTCATGAATAAGTGATATTTTATTTTCTTATTTATTCCACAACCAAGGACACTTAGAAATTATAATTATATGTATAAATCTTTTCATAATTACAATCCCTATTATAATTTATTTATATAAAATTATATTTCAAGTATTTTATCTAAGATAGTATATATACAAATATATATTTAAAACTAAATTAGTAAAGAAATCAAAATATCATGTTTTATTAAATATGTTAAGATATGTAATATCCATATCATTAGAACCAATTGTATACAAAGTATCTTCATAGTTATGGTATGCAAGCAAGATTTTGTATTTTTCTTTATTTTTAGAACCACAGTAAGGTGATTATATTAAAAAAAATACTAAAAATAATATATACATATCCTTTGATCTTTTATAGTGAGATCAGCATGAGTTGGAGAGTCAAGTAAAGTCTAAACGGGTCATAAATTGACATAAATTCAGAAACAGACTGCACCAAAGTTTCGCAAATTTCATCAGATTTCAAGGCAAAAAAAAAAAAACAGTGACTTCCATCACTTCGGTTTTAGTATAAATAGCCATTATCATCGATCATCAAAACGTCGACCAAAGAAGATCCATTTTCAAACCATCTCTTGTTTCTTCCTAAGTTTTGGATTCTTTGCAAAATCTTCTGTTAATAATTTGCTTCAGGACTGCCACGTTGAAGTTTTCTTTAATTAGTTTCAGTCAATAACTAAAATTTGTTTTTCCAGTAAATAAGTCCTATTCTTTAGGATATTGTTAGTGTTATCAGAAATCTTAGTTGTTACCATAATTTTTGGGATTCATTATCTTTTTAGTTCAGATATTTTTACTATAAATGTAATG
>JANHAO010027772.1:0-10764 GCA_026873985.1 Saraca asoca
AATTCATGAACAAGTTGGCCTTCTCTTATATGTCTTAGGATAACCAGGTTCAATTCGTAATGCAGAGGAGAGATTTCAACATTCTAAAGAAACTATTTCTAGAAAATTTCACAGTGCCCTAAAGGCAATTTGTGCCCTTTCTAGGGACATTATTAAGCGTATTGATCCTCATTTTGAAGATATTCCTTATCAAATTAGAAATGATGAACGATACTATCCTTATTTTAAGGATTGTATTGGTGTTATAGATGGAACTCATGTGAAAATTATAATCCCTACTGAACATCAAATTCCTTACACTTGTAGAAAAGGGTACACAACAACTAATGTAATGGCTGCTTGTGATTTCAATTTGTGCTTTGCATTTGTGCTAGTAGGATAGGAGGGTTCTGCACATGATACTAGGGTCTTTATGGATGCTTTACACAAACCTAGATTACATTTTCCTCATCCTCCTACAGGTTAGTAACATATTTACTTTTTTTTTTAAAAGAAATTATCACCACACACCCACATATATATATGTGTCAAATTCTTGTATACTTTTTTTGCAGGTAAATATTACCTTGTTGATGCTGGATATCCTAACTTTACAGGCTACTTGGGCCCTTACAAAACTACTAGGTATCAGCTCCCTCATTTTAGATTAGGCCCTAGAGCTAGGGGAAGAAATGAAGTATTCAATTACTTACACTCTCGTCTTCGAAGCTTGATTGAACGATCATTTAGGTGTTGCAAAGCTAGATGGAAGATATTAGGCAACGTGCCTCATTTTCCATTGAAAACTACGACTCACATTATTATTGCTTGTATGGCTTTGCACAATTTTATAAGACGGCATGATACAGGTGATGAAGAATTTCTGTTATTTAATGAGAATGTTGAATTAGACTGCGATACTGAGGTAGATGAAGATATACCTGAAAATGTCACATGGGAAGAACCAAATCAAGAAAGTATTAGGCAAATGGAGCGAGTAAGAGATAACACTAGAAATTAGATACCCACAAATGTCTAGCTTTAATTTCATGTTTTATAATACTTTAAAAATTATACAATCGTTAGCTATTTTTATATACTAGAGATTACATGTGAATGGTAACTGATAAATTTTTTCAGTATACATAGTGAATTTTTATTTTATTTTTAATTTTTAATCATGGTTTCATAAAATATATAATGTTAATTTTTAATTTTTAGTTCTTTAGTTTTTATTTTTAGTTTTTTAATTTTTTAAAAATTATGACAAGTACTTATTTATCAAAACACTTTAATTTTATAAGTGCTTATGATGGTCTTTTCAGTAATTTCAGCTATTATAATTACTTGTGTAGTAATGCATCCAAACACCTTAGAAAATTGCATAAGCGCTTTTCAAAGTGTACATCCAAACACAAATAAACTTATTGAATTAAGCGCTTATGACAGAAGCTCTAATCTAAAAAACTCTTATAACATAAGTGTTTATTTAAGTTGTTTATCCAAACGAACCCTTAGAACATAAACAGGATGCTGCTTTGCGAGTGGAAATCATAATCTTTTGTCACCTACGTTGTTTCAAATTACAATTTACAATTATAATATTATTGTTATACTAGATTTTATAAATACAATTTTATTTTGCAATGACCACATTTTTATTTTTATTTGTAATTTTATTAATTATAATATATCTGCAATAGCAATAACAATTTAAAACTGTATTAACAATTACAAGAAAAAAAAAGTTGAATATATAACTGTTACTTTTACAATTAACTTGCAATCAAAGTAAATAATTTATGGCAGAATATATAAAGTATTGACCAAATCCCTTATTTCAACGTGTTTTAAAGATAAAAATTCTTTTCATGATTGTAAATATATTTTAATTTTGTCATATGAGTTTTTGTTGTAGGATGATAAACTAGTTGAGTGAAGATCCCGAGGTTTCAAATTGAAGATTTTGAAGTTCAACAGCATAAGCCTAAGAAAAATGTGAGGGCTTTTGAGTTCTTTCTTAAAATTATTGCAAGCACATTATTGGTTTATTGAGATTTTTATTGAAAAAATTGATTAGGAAATAAATTGACAGACTTCGTTCTCTTAAAACTCTTTTTTCAAAATTACTTTTCAAAACATAGGAAAAGCAAGGCCTAATTGATTAACTAATCAATTAAGACCTTTCCAAGAATTGCTAATGATTGGGAGAATGGCCTAGATATAAAGAAACATTCTAATTTAGCCTAATTAATTAAGTAACTAAACAAGACTTCTCAAAGGCAGTCCACTTAAGTCTAATCAATTAGGTCGTACGAAATTTAATTTTAGATTTCGCTAATCGATTAAGTAATTCATAATAGAAAATTAAGTCAATGTCAATTAGAAATTTAGTTCCTAATAAAACTTGATTATTACCCTTCTCTAAATAAAAATCAATTATGCATTATGACAAACTCAAAATTTCAAAGTGTGAATTAAGAGAGAAAACTTGACAATTCTCTAGGATACCTTATCAAAAAAGAAGATGAATTGTAGAATTACAGTTTAAAACACTATAAGTTCAAGAATTTATCCAAAATTATTATCAAGCTCTCTCTTTCAATTTATGTTTTGAAACTCTAAGTTTGTCATAATTTATAATTAGTTTTTACTTGAAAGGAAAGATAACAATCCAAGTATTATTAGGAAATAAATTTCTAATTGAGAATGGACCCAATTTTTCATTATATGTTGTTTAATCAATTACCAAAGCTTAAAATTAAATTCTACGTGACCTAATTGATTAGGCTTAAGTGGACTACCTTCAAGAAGTCCTATCTAGATACCTTAATTGATTAATTAATCAATTAAACTAAATCAAAATGTCTCTATATGTTTGGGTCATTCTCCAAATCAATTAGCAACCCTTGGAGAGGTCTTAATCAATTGGTTAATCAATTAGACCTTGTTTTTTCAACATTTTAAAGAGTGATTTTGAAAAGGATTTTTAGGAAATAGAGTTAATCAATTTATTTTCTAATCAATTTATTTAAATTTGATTAGAAAATAAAATAAAATAAAGGATTAATGTTGTAGGAAAATATTTTTTATATAAATAATTTTTTATATATTTATATTTATAAAAAATTAAGATTTTAAAAATATTTTATGTATTTAATATTATACATAAAATTGTATAATAAAATAAATATCTTTTATTTTAAAGTAGAAATTATTTTTTTATTATCATAATATTATATATTATTTCATTAATCACAAATATATAAATAATTTAAATTTTTTTTATTCAAATATAAATAAATTAGAATTTTTTAATCGAAAATATATTTTAATGAAATAAGGATTGGTGAGGGTGTTTTTTTATGGCCCACCATAAAGAATAGCTTATTATTAATTTGCCTGCCACTTTGATAAGGATAGAGGGATGCATATTTTATTAGCCTTACATTCTGGTGCAAATGGTGAAGATGGTGGAGGGACCCATTGGCACATGTTCATTCGAAGCTGGGAAGAAAAGGAGAGAAGAATTCAGTTGGGTCTTTTGCAGTACATTTCAAGAAAGAAAAAAAGGACAGTATGGACAATTTAAAAGTGAAAGTATGATGTTAACTAATATCATATTGTCAACCGAAAATTAGTGCAGTAGAAGATTTATACATTTCTTTTATTTTACCTTTTAACAAGTTTTTGGGATGGTAAAATTTTGAATTTGGGATTTAGTCTATAAATTTTGTTATTAAAAAAAAAAAAACCTGTATATAGTATAGCCTTTTGTAAGGTACAGGTCAAATTTTTAACCCAATGCAAATTTTAAGGATGGAAAAATATTAAATTGTTTTATCTTTGGAAACTCTAAGAATATGAAATTATTATTTTATTCCTATGGACTAATACATATATATTATTATTATTATTATTGGTACTTGTAATAATTTAATTATTAAAAATACATTAAAAAATTAGTTTTTTCTTTTTTTCTTTTAAATAGTTTTTTTAATTTAAGTTTGTTTGAATAAATTATACATAATTTTATATCTATATTATGATATTATATGTGATTTAAATCTATGTTATGATTTTCTATTGATTATGTGTAGATTTGCAGTATTTAAATTTAACATTTTTTTTATATTTTTTCATACCAAGACAATACACATGGAACACCAACTTATATGTACTTGGAGACGGGGCAGAGTCATACATTAAACAATGCTACAGAAATAGAATAATAAAAACTTGATTTGTCCCTATCCTATCCCATTATCATCCCTATATGTTCTCTCATGTAAAACTTTTTTTGAGTTGTGAGATTGTAAAATCGTATTGGATATTAATTGATCATAGAAAGCTCCAAACTAATTTGGCTCTCATCATTATTTTGTCTTTAAAGATAAGGATAAGGGCGTGGATGGAAAGAAAAGTGCTCATGGATCAAATTATTTTGGGGCAATAGTATTCATGGATTTATAAAGTAATCTACACTATCATATCTTACCCTATTGAACCCGGTCCGCTTCTTCGGTTTCTGCTTTGATGATAGGATTGGGCTAACATAGTGGTACATTTCAACAATGGGCCCTTCATTTGGCCCGATGTTTCTAAGTTAAAAAAAACTAGAACTCTTATATTTTATCCTACATATTTGTACATATTATAAGTTAAATTGATCTGTCACTATATTTTTCTGTTTTTTCCAATAGCCACCAAAGTTAATTTAATCCGAATTATATTATCATAAATTTCTCTTCGTTAGAGAATGTAGTTAGGGATTTGTAAAATAAAAACAAATTAGAGGATGGCAGGAGTATATCCAATATAAATCCTCCAATATTTAAGTTAGTAGGAGTTTTAAAGTAAGAAATGAAGAAGGATATGAGGGCGCAGAGCATATCTGGATATTTACAATGTGAGTGATAAAATCCTAGAGTTGTAATTGAATTTTGAATAGTGGATCAAATAAGAATAGCTAAATGATAAAAAGAATCGATGGAATTTAGATAATTATTATATTGTATGGGTGGAAATGTGAAGGATAATATGCATTTTCAGTGTTGATTCTGTGTATTACACCAAATAAATCAGACTAGCAACATAATTTTATAAAGCCACACTTATTGGCAAATAATTTGAGAAATAAATTTTGTTTTTCTCTGAGATAGATATAGAAATTCATTATTGGAAGCCAAAAGTAGAAAATTGAGAGATCAAGTTTATGATTTTTTTTTTTTTTTGGGGTTATGAAACAAATATATATCCCACGTGAGTACATTAAATAAGTGATACTGATTTATAATCTAATAAGCTCTTTTCTTGCAATAAGTAGTCTCAAGGGAGGGTTCTTCTAATCAGCCTGTAAAATTTGTAATTTTATTAATTATGATATATCTGCAATAGCAATAACAATTTAAAACTGTATTAACAATTATAAGAAAAAAAAAAGTTGAATATATAACTATTATTTTTACAATTAACTTATAATCAAAGTAAATAATTTATCATAGAATACATAAAGTATTGACCAAGTCCCTTATTTCAATGTGTTTTCAAGATAAAAATTCTTTTGATGATAATAAATATATTTTGATTTTGTTATATGATTTTTTGTTACAGGATAATAAACTAGTTGAGTGAAGATTTCGAGGTTTCAAATTGAAGATTTTGAAGTTCAACAACATAAGCCTAAGAAAAATGTGAGGACTTTTGAGTTCTTTCTTAAAATCATGTCAAACATATATTATTGGTTTATTGAGATTTTTATGGAAAAAATTGTTTAGGAAATAAATTTATTAACTTCGTTTTCCTAAAATTCTCTTTTCAGAATCACTTTTCAAAATATTGGAAAAGCAAAACCTAATTAATTAACTAATCAATCAATTAAGACTTTTCCAAGGATTACTAATGATTAGGAGAATGGCATAAATATAAACAAACATTGTAGTTTAGCCTAATTGATTAGATAACTACACAAGACTTCTCAAAGGCCATCCATTTAAGTCTAATCAATTAGGCCAGACGGAATTTGATTTTATGTTTTGCTAATCGATTAGGTAACTTAGAATAGAAAATTGAGTCAATTCTCAATTAAAAATTTATTTCCTAATAAAACCTAATTATTACCCTTATCTAAGTAAAAATCAATTATGCATTATGACAAACTCGAAATTTCAAAACGTGAATTGAGAGAGAAAACTTGACAATTTCCAAGGATACCTCAACTAAGAAGAAGATGAATTGTAAAATTATAGTTTAAAACATTATAAGCTCAAGAATTTATCCAAAATTATTATCAAGCTTTCTCTTTTAATTTATGTTTTGAAACTCTAAATTTGTCATAATTTATAATTAGTTTTTACTTGAGAAGAAGGGTAAATCCAAGTATTATTAGGAAATAAATTTCTAATTGAGAATTGATCCAATTTTTCATTATAGATTGTTTGATCAATTAACGAAGCCTAAAATTAAATTCTATACGACCTAGTTGATTAGGTTTAAGTGGATTACCTTTAAGAAGTCTTATCTAGTTACCTAATCGATTAGTTAATCAATTAAGCCAAATCAAAATGTCTTTATATGTCGGGGTCATTCTCCTAATTGATTAGCAACCCGTAGAGAGGTTTTAATCAATTAGGTCTTGTTTTTCCAACATTTTAAAGAGTGATTTTGAAAAGGATTTTTAGGAAATAGAGTTAATTAATATATTTCCTAATCAATTTATTTAAACAAAAATTCAAATAAAGCAATAATATGAGCTTGACATAATTAATAAAGATTTCAAGAACCCTCACACAATTTCTAGGATTATGCTATTAGTCTTCAATAATTCTTCAATTCGTAATTTTAAAATCTTCAATTAACCAGTTCATTATCCTGCAGCAAAAACACATACAATAAAATCAAGATACGTTTGTTATCATAAAAAAGACTTTTTATCCTTAGAACAATTTTGGAAGAAGGGACTCGGTCAACAAAGTTGGCACGAACATTGGTTTTGAAATTTCAACTTATGATTTGTGATAGTACGGATGATTCTCTTATCCAGCTTCTTTTGTAATATCAATTCCTGCAGCTTGACTTGACCCTACACATCCATTCATTTCAACTTGCGCCATTTGGTACTAGAATATTAGTATTTACTCTTGGCCAACTTGACTAACTACATTAGTGTATTGGAAAGTTTTGCTGAATGGAAAAGAGGCCTCTTCAAATGGATGACTGAGGAAGCTTTCTCATAATAATAAAGAATCCCTAATTAGGTCGACTGTTAGTCCAAAAGTGGGACAATCTTTCTTTCCAAGGAAAATAACTTGCTAAAGTTGGTTGGATGCTTTCCCTCTGATCGCTATGGTTGGAAGTTCTTGTCAAACCAAATTGGAAGTTTTCTTCTTAAGGTTTGAACAAAATACCAAATTTTCTTTATTTTCAATATGATAGATGCCTCTCTTATGTTAAATTAAACTAAACATATATAACACAAGTCTCATTCCGCTTTCTCTAAACTTGCACCAATGTATTTAATCAAAACAACTTTTTTTTTTTATTTTATAACATGCATAAAAGGAAGTATATTTTCAATAATAGGAAATACCCAACACCCTCTATACTGCAGTAGTAATCAATGTTACTTTTCAAATCTTTTTCTCTTCAATATTTGGATTTGAATTCAAAATATTATACTAATGTTAATGATTTGACATGGGAAGTGTCATTATTCATAAACTTAAGACAAAGAATTGTTAAATGGCCAAGTAACATTGCTCAACATGTGATAGTTGTAGGAACTTTGCTTTCTTTCTGCTTAGAAATAATAAGCCATCATAATCTGCAAAGAAAACAGAAGCAAGCTGCTCAACTTGCATGTAATGTGACAAACAAATGGAGATTGTGAGGGCATCACATCACTTCACAGTAAACTGAGAAGAGGACGGCCAATTCTTCGGTGTGAAGGGTCTACAATTCAATCTTAATCTTTTGGCAACTTGCTTTGCAGATTCCGGTCCCCTGAGCTTTCAATTCCAAAAGTCAAGCACCAGTATACATGCGTCTCTGCTTGCTTTATATTTGCACACTTTATTTATGTGCCCTTAATAGAACCCACATGTGGGGTCTATGCCCACGTGCTGTAGGGCCCCCCTTTCATAGTTATTTCCTAATACTTGTTTTTCTCATGTCATACCCAGGCAAACACACAATATTATCTTCTACAATCAGAAAAGAAACACTAAAACATGGAGGCTGACCGGGGAGAGGAAAAAGATGGAGATACTTCACAGGGAATACACTTTTTCCTTTCCAGGATACACTTTTCCACAGAGATGAATTCTGCATAGTTTCAGAGGATTGATACAAGTAAATTGCTAGTGAAACCAATTTTCTCTTCCCAGACAATATGTTTTAATTCATCTAATTTAATGCAATAAAAGTGAGCTGTTTAAAAAAAAAAAAAAAAAGCATTGGCCAAAATTGAAGAGGGTAAAGAGATAGTAATTTGACTCCAGTTCAAAGTTACAGAATGAGAGTGAAATGGCAGCAATTCGTACAAGATTGAAGATGCCACTACCATCAAATCGTTAAATGAGGCATGAAAGAAGGCTAAAGTTTAACTCTAAGCTACAAGAGTTAATTTGGAGGGTGCAGGCATTAAACTAATTGATCTCTCTGTCTTCCAAAAAAAATTCACCAATTCTGCTGTGCAGGCTTTGTCATCAGTATGGCTAGGCAGAAATACCAGAATAGTCATTGGAGGTGACATCATGCCCAGATGAAACCTTTTGCTTCCTTCCATGCCTCCGTCTACTACTGCCACTGCCACCGGCCCCGCCCCTTCCACCTTGTGCAATTCCTCTCTTTCCCTCCTCCTCCATTTGATCTTGAAGGTTCTCCATCTTAAGACCAACAAATTCAAATAAAACACTACATCAATGTGAAGTTATTTCATACTTCATACTAAAAAAATCAGTAACAAATATACATTTGCATATTATGCATGGCATAAGTCACGTCATATCTTAAGTTAATTTAATACAGATAGATTATAGAGCAGGAGTTTTATTACCAGCAAAAGGAAACAACAATAGATGGCAATGCATTCAAAAAATTAGAGGGTAGAACACTTACTTACCACTTTCTACATACCTTAGACACATATTCCATTGTTTTTGTATCCTCATTGGCAATGTTAACTTACAAGTACACCTTGAGATGACAGTTCAACAAGAAAACTTACAACTGATTAAAAAGTATGTAGCCAAACAGGACCTCAATTTTTTGTTTGTAAAATCCATATATTGATCTCTATCTCACCATAATTTTTGCAAAGCTATGTAGCCAAACAGAACATGTAAATCCAAACCCAAGTAACCAAACATATAAAAAATCATTATGCAGGGAATAAATGAGTAGTTAAATTAGATGAGAAACAAGAAGTGGCATGCACTAACCCCAAAACAGAAGTTCTGGTAGGTGGTATTCGAGTTATAAAAATCATCCGCCCTCCCGACATTCATCTCAGTCAAATTGCGTTTATTCAAACCAGAACACCCACCAGTAGCAGCTGTAGCAGTGTGAGAGTAAGAGCTACTTCCGGACGATAAGATGTCTCCTGCAAACATTTCCTCAAACAGTTGCTGCAACTCCTCAAAGCTCTCTTTCGCGTTTTCCTGTTATAACACACACACAAACCACTGTCACCAAAATACAAACGTTTGATCCCGAATTACACTAAAATTTCAGATATTCTCTTTTAGAAGGAACTAGGAAGTAGCATAATACAAAGCAAAAGGATAAAACTTCAAACACAAAACACTTTTATTACCAAACAGCCCCAATGTCATGATTAGAGATCACAAGCCCATGCGAGCATACAATAACAACCAAAAGTGCTAACAGCCACCACGACAACAACTTTGTTCGTCGTATGTCGTACTCGTACGCTGTAACCGTACCCCGTACGCGCTGAACACCCACGTGACCAAATCATCAACAGATGACAACTCTCACTCACTTTCTTCATCACCATTCTCGAAGCCACAGACTCGAGTAGTCCGTTCCAACTAGAAAAACTGTCAACGAATCTAATTCTTGCATTTCAAGTGCGCCCAAGAAATTCGCTCAATCCATTCGTCAAAACTAAGTGGGGCCCACCAACCCGTGGCTCTACTTTCTATGATAGCTGCGCCTTTGACCCAAAATCACAAAAGAAAAAAAAAACATCATTTAGGTCCAGACCCGAAATGGTATATCCCGATCGGGTCTGGTCCATGGGTGATCCACACAATAGCCAGTGCATCATCTATCCTAAAAAACAACTGAAAAGGCTACAAGAGCATCAGATTTCACAAGAAGTTAACAGTAATGCTTATGGTCACACCACATTATCCACTGGGCAATTAAAGTATTAAAAAAAATATGAGAAATTATGCCATCTTGATAACCAATTTTCCACTTCATCAACCAAACTCCCACTTAGAGAGATAAAAATATTCGGATAAAAAAAATAATACTCACATTAGGTTTTGCTTGGCTCATCATTGCTACCATTTCGTTCAAGAAATCACCCATGTCCTACACAAAACCAAATATACCATTAGCACGTCACAATTATTGAACGCCATAATTGAATATTGAGCACTCTTTAATGAAACAAAGTTTGATTTTAATACCACCAAAAGTTGATTCTCTAAGTTTTATTTAAAATTTAATATTTAAATTATTTATTCATATAAGAGTTTAATTTTTATTAAAATTTTAATTAATTTATATTTAATTGTAACATATTATTTACTT
>JANHAO010027773.1:0-10767 GCA_026873985.1 Saraca asoca
TTGTTGTCTGGATGCCCAGTAGGTAGTTGTTGTGTCTAATCTAGGCCACTGCGCATATGTTATATGTTCATACAGGATTGATGGGTGTGTAGCCCTTTGTTTTGAATGTAGGTCATGTGGCCAGATGTCTGAAAAACAGAGGAAACTCTGCTGGATTTTCGGTAGAAATAATAAAAGTCATATTGGTTGGTTTATATAATTTCTATGCATTGGTGTTGTCACATACATGATAAGGCTTGTAGGGGGTTTCCTGAAGGAAAGAGATTCCTGATGGTGACCTTCTACACCGGTCACGGACCTCAGGATTGGGTCGTGACAATTTAATGCTTGGCACAAATATAATCATAGTCCTCCATTGATAAATTACGATTTGTAACCCTCCCAACTTATATAAATGGGATAGAATAGCCACAATAGGGATATAAGAAAAAATAAACTTAGAAGCTCTGCTAAAATATTCTCTCATATATGTTTGTATAGGAAGAAAACACTGAGAAAAATAAATATAGTCACCATGGACATAGGGGTCATCTGGACTTTAGCCGAACTATGATAAAAACCTCTTTTTGATTTCTCTTCGCTTCGCTTGAATCTTCTTCTATTTCGTCATACTTTATGTAATTTGACAGTAGTTTGGTTCTCAAAACCTCTGGTTAACTGATTACCAAATCAACCATCAACGCCTTCTTCTTCAAGTTAGGATTAAGTTCTATACAACAATGTAGCTATGGTGTGATAATCATGTTGCCACTCACATTGGTACAAATCTTCTCTTTCATGAATGAACTAAGCTTATAGAGGTTGTTTGTCATTTTATTAGGCAGAAACTCCAAAAAGGGATTATTGATCTTAGGCATATTAGAATTAGGGATCAACTTGTTAAGATATTTACTACGGCACTTCCAACAAAACAAGTTGATGATATTTGCAATAAGTTAGGCATATTTGATATATATGTTTTAGCTTGAAGAGGAGTGTCAGTAAATTAGTTAATTATGTTATGGTTTAAATAGGTCAATGAGTCATGGCCTTATTATAACCCTATTTCATGAACGTATTTTTCATATATATGTTTATCCTATCGTTGAATATGACTTCATAATTCCTCTATCTTAACAGTTAGGAAATCCTCCAAAAATCCCCTCAAATTGAAGAAGCGCAAAAATATTGCTAGTTTTAGAGGATTAATCATAATCCTTCATTTCCTTTTTCATTCCTCATTAAAATTCCCAAATAAAGGAAAGATTATATAACAATCTTTCATTTCCCTCCATCCAAATTTATCATAAGGTAATTAATGCCCTCTCTGGCAATCAATAGATTACGTTAGCAATTAGTTGATAGTTGATTGTATTAACTGATTTGACCAACTGTAACATTAATTATTTATATAAAGATATTTGGTAAAGCCAGTTGTTTATAAACAATTCAGGAGAGATTCATATATTCAAATTACAGATTCAAAAAAAAATTTATATATTATCCTCCTTTTCGATTACTTAGCTAAGAAGTATGTAGATACTAGAATAATCCTTATCTTTCTTTTCTAATTTTATTAATTTAAGTCCACACCCAAATTAAATTTTTATTACTAACTAAGTTAGTATTAAGCAATCCTAATTAGATTAATAATAGCATTACAAACAGGAAAAAGGTAAGACTGGATAATAATTTATACTAGTAGAAATCATTTAATTCATCCTATGTTTTCCTTATATATTAAATAAAAACTAAGAATCATAATCATTAATACCTAATTGTTACATATACTGAGCTCTTATAATGATTGTGGATTATGAAGTTTAGTTGCAATAATCAAAACAAACAATTAAGTAATGGACCCTATTAGAAAAGCATTTTATGCAATTATAAATCAATGAAAATAGAAAAATAATATATAATCAAATTAAGAATAACTCAATAAAACAGATTCAATCTCACAATCATAATAAATTGAAATAAAAGTGCCTTGAATTGAAAAACAACTTTAGCTATTCATTGTAAAGAAAATAGAAACAAAATTAGAAGAAGAAGAAAAAGAAAATATCTAAGAGGGATTGTGTATGTTTCTACCCTAGAGGAACTGTTATTCATATACAAAACATAAAGGATTAACCCTTCATGATTTTGGAGTAATCCTAATCCAATTAGGATTCTAATTATTCTAGTTTTCTTTTCTATCTTTGGCTACTAATTTTGGTTGGACAAGGGCAAAAATAGATTTTGTTTTCTTCTAGAAAGTTATAACCCTACTCCTCAGTATTCCAACAGACTAGGCCATGCTCAAAATAAAGGTTTCTAACTTAAGTTATGGGCCAAAAATTGAAATTGGTTCAGAGTAGACAAACCCCATGTCGGATTATGTAACTTAACTTCATAGCCCCTTTTTCTCATTCAAAACGATGTATTTTCACTTTAAGCCTTTCATAAAAGTTATAGATATAGATCTTAACTTTCTAATGGACTTTGGCCTATACCGATTAAAGTTTCATAACTTTAGATATCTTGAAAATGCCATGACTAGTTTAGAATTTAGTGAAGTCAATATTCTGCTTCAATTTTTGGACTGATTTTGAACCATCAAACATCTAAATTGGGCTTGAAACCCTTATAAAAATTGTAGGCCTGTGTTTTAGCTTTCTAATGATATAAAAATCATCTTAAACAAAAGTTTGAAACTTTAAATACAACAAAAAATTTGAAATAGTGTTAAATTATCTATCTTAATCCAAATAAATCCTTTCATAATTCCAATCTGACCAGATTATAAAACTGAATACAAGTAACCTTAATTGGTATATAGACTTAGCAAAAGACTAAACGTAGAATAAATAAAATATGCAAAATATTGCACTCATCAGGAGGTATCAAGAATTGTATAACTTATGGATAAGAAGGTCTTTCTCCACACTAAATGCAAATCCCCTATTTCAAAAAGCTGGGTTCTCAACGTTCCCAACTTTTCCTAATTGGTGAATTGAGGTTTAATAAAAAAGGCTATTTCTTAAACACTCTCTATGACCCTGTTTAGCATTTTGTAGATTACATAATTGTTAATTGATAGTTGATTTTGTTAATTGATTTAATCAGGTGATAGCATTAGCTGCTTATATAGAAATGTTTAGTGAGATAAAATGTTTATTCTTAATTATTTATATATAAAATGATATATAAGGATTAGGTATATTTTAATATTTATTTAAATATTTTTTTATTTTAATAACATTTCAGATTTTAATATATTATTTATTAAATTAAATTTTATTTTTTAAAAATATATTATTGTAATAAATAATTATAATTTATCATATTTATTAATTTTTTTTAAAAATAATTGTAACTTATTATACTTAAGAAACTTTCTTTGAAAAAATAAATATTATTAATTATAGGTAATATAGTCTTCTTACATATTTAATATAAATTAATTAATAAAAGGGTTGAAGTTTTGATTTTTTAAAGTTAATTTTTTAGAATCAATTCACTGACTCAAATGAAAAAAAAAAATCATTTTAACAAACGCCCTTTTTCTGGACACGGATTCTCTGCTGCGCGTCAAAACGTAGCGTTTTGATGCATGCGCCTTACCACTTCCCTTCATCTGCAAAGCTTCAATTTTAAGTACTTCTTTTACGAGTTTTTTATTTTATTTTTAATGTTATTCGTTAAAAAATAATAAGATATTAGAAAAAAAAAGTTACAAGTTTCTAAACAAATTGTTATGTAAGTTTTATTCGTACAGTTGTAATTTTTATATTAAAAATGTGAATAATGAAAAAAATTTCATATAATTTTTAAATTTTTTAAAAATAACTTAGTAAAAACTTACAGTATTCCTGTAAGTACTCCATTATAATAAGAATAAATAAATTATGTAATTAAAATTTTATTGTTATATATTATATAATATATGCTGAAAATAGATATATTATATTATAAATAAAAAAAGTTGAAATCTATAAACTAATTTAAATATAAATAATATAAAACTTATTTTACTATTAATATTCTAGACCTCATAATAAATAAATTATCATAGTTTATAGATTTTTAAATAATAAATAAAAAAATTTAAATAAATTATAATTTATAATTCTAGGTTAAGGAGCAAAGAAAATAATATATTTATTTGAGTTTTTTTCTTTATTTATTGTTTAAAAATTTATAAATTATGATAATTTATTTATTATGAGGTTTAGAATATTAATAGTAAAATAAGTTTTATGTTATTCATACTTGGATTAGTTTATAAACTTCAACTTTTTTTTCTTTTATTTATAATATAATATATATATATATTTTTAACATATACTATATAATATATAACAACAAAATTTTAACTACACAATTTATTTATCATTATTAATTGCAATACTTACATGAACATTGTAAGTTTTCATTAAGTTATTTTTTTAAAAAATAAAAATTATATGAAATTTTTTTTCATTATTTACATTTTTTATATAAAAAATTATAACTATATCAATAAAACTTACTTGTTTAGAAATTTGTAACTTTTTTTAAAATATCCTATTATTTTTTACGAATAATATTAAAAATAAAATAAAAAACTCATAAAAGAAGTACTTAAAATTGAAGCTTTGCTGATGAAAGAAAGTGGGAAGGGGTAACATGCATCAAAACGTTGCGTTTTGACGCGCAGCAGAGAATCCGGGTCCCCTTTTTCTAATTCTGTCTTTGTTCATGCTTCCATACTTCAAAAGATAATATCTTTTTAATTCCTCCCGGTCACACTTCACACACGTCCTTTCATTTTCATGTTGTGACCTCTCTCACACCACACACGTCCTTTCACTTTTGCAGAAGGTGTGAATGAGATGCGAATAAAAGATATGATATAAATGTGAAAGAGAGTAACTTGGAAAAACGCAGCGGTTGTACTTTAAAGATGGAGCTAGCTGGTGCGAGTTTTGATATAGGGCTTTGGGTACGCCGTGTAGGATTAGGCTGTGATTAAAGGAGCAGCTCAGATTCGGATTCATTGCATGGTTTGGTCGCTGCTCTGACAGTTAAGAAGCCATCGTAGCAGCAATATCTTGCGGTGTGGCGTGATTGATGGATTCACTCTTTAGACAACTCATAACCCATCCACCATCTTCAATTCCATTTCATGCACCCACCTTTTTTAATCTTTTGACTTCTCATCCCGGCTAGTTTTTCTCTGATCTCAAATGTCAAGTCCAATCAAAGTTTATTTGGGAGGATTTTAATTATGATTAGTATTGTACTTTATTACATCCAATAATATAATTTTATAAGAAGTACTTATTCTTGAAATGATAATATCTTTATAGTTAAATTATTTATTTTTATATTTAAATTAAATAAATCAAATAAAAAATATAAATCCCAAAATAAAATTAATAATTGTTTAACCAAATTACTTGTATAATTATATATCACATGTGAACGGTAAAAAGGTACTTGCATACATATCTTATTATATTAAATTATTTATAAAATGACATGTATTAAAAAATAAATAAAAATTAATCATCCATTAAATTTATAATTTTCATAGTACTTGTTATTTTATAAATGATATGTTGTACAATATATTCAATAAATCGTTAGGACATTAATTGTTAATGTAATGAAAGTACTTGAAGAAAGTCGTTACAATATAATTGGATTATGCTTATAATTGTAATATTCAACAATTAATTGTTAATATAATTAACAAATTGTTGTAAAAATAGTTAATATAATTGGATTATGCTTATGTATGCCCTTGAAGAAAGTCATATTGATGTTAATATGCACTTTTACAACTATTTTTATTAAAAATTGTAACTTTTTCATTAAATATTACAATTTTGTCACAAAAATTAAAAAAATAGAAATTTTAAATAATAAACTTACAATTTTTATGTATTTGTTGTACACAAAATTCATATATATATTTATAAATATTTATAAAAAAATAATAAAATTTTATAACTTTTATCTTAAACTTGCCGAGAAACTCTGCAACTTTTTTTGGGAGGTACCATAGCAAAACCCAATATAATTTCACAGTCATGTGTTTCTCTGGCAAATTTCACATGTTCCCTCGCCTTTGTGAAACAAATAGGTAAGTGTTATAATTTAATTTAACGAAGCTAATACTCCAATTATTTCTTTGAATTGTTTCATTCAATGAAAATTTCACAGAAAATATAATTATGTGAGAGGTAAAAAATATTTAAATTATTTGATTAGTCACTATCTTAATAAATAGAATTTTTCATGAAGTTTCATTTCTCACAAAATATGATAAGTTGTTTACTGAGTCCTTAGTTAAGTTCTACTTCCTATGCTTTAATGAAACAAAATATAAAATTATTCTTAGAACCATGTAAAATGAATTGATAAAAATTTAACAGATAAGTCTAACTAAAAGAAGTCCAACTAATCCAAAATTGAAATTGCTGGACTAAGGCACCAAATCGTCAGATATGAGCTTGGATTGCAAGACAAATGTAGTAACTCTAGGTCATTGACAACGAACTCCAATTCGTTGGTTGAAACATGTCATCTTAATCATATTCTAGAAAGCTCATTGTGGTTAAACCCGATGAAGGACTAACTTGTATATATTAACTTGCATGAATCAATTTGTAATTAGTTTATTATTCTCCTTTTCTGAAACGTACTAAGATTGTACACTCCAGCAACTATAAATAAAGATTAAGATTATTAGACGAAAGAAGTCAATTCTGAGAGATATTCTTAGACTGGGAGAATTCCCATAGGAAAATATAATATACTTTGTAAACATATTTTACTCAGCAAAAAGACTAAAAAATAATATTATTGTGAACATATGGATCGACAACCGACTTTAACCGGACCACATTAAAACTCTCAATGCCTTCTTATTCTTCCTCTATCCTTTTCTTTTTTTCCTTACAATCAGTATGCAGTTTTGATTTTTTGAACTCTTCTGGTTGATCAAATCCGAATGTCAATAGAGTATCATTTTAAAAATTTACATGATATCTAGGTAAAAAATCATAACTTTTATATAGGACATTTTAGCTATTTTGATAATTTCTCAGAAAGTATATAGTCGAATTAAATATCACAGATAAACTTACTTCTTAGAAAGTTTTACTTCCTTAACACTAAATAAATAACTTTCAGTATTTTTCGATAAGTTCACATAGAAATTTATTTGCTAAAAATTTATTTTCTATATAAATAAAATAACTCCTTAATATACATGATTTAGTATTATTGCATAATAATTAAAAAAAGCTATTAAATGAATTTAATTACATAAAAAAATTTAGAATTATTGTTATATTTTTTATTAATATTTTATCTTCTTTATTCTTTAATAATCTCTTTCTTAACAAGAATAATAAAATTAAAAAAGTAGTTAATGATTAGTTGAATTTTTAAAATGACAAATATATATATATATATATATATTTAAATACGAAGCTTATTGCTAGGTGAGGCAACCATCAATACACAAAATCCCAAGGTCACTAAAGCAGAAAGGACACTCTCTTACTCCAAATAGGCACCTCGCGAGCTTGAATTCAACCTCTCAAGTTTAACTTGTGTGAGGAATATAGCCTCAATTTTCAAGGAGCATGGCACGTTACTTATATAATTCATATTTACCTTTTCCCCACCTTTTTCTTTTCCATTTATTCTGATATAAATTATTTCTATGATCATATAGGATTATATCTAATATATTTGAGAAAATTTTACTGACATGCGTTTTAATAAATTTTGTAAAATTTTTCATTTTTTACAATTTTTATATAAAAATAAAAAAAATTATATGTAATTTTAAGTGATAAAATTATAATTTTTTATGTACTTGTTATATACAAAATCTTTATATATAATCACAATTTTTATGAAAAAGTTATAAAATTTTATGCACAAAATTATATTTTTTATTTTAAACTTTCATAAAAATTTATAAGTTTTTTTAATAAATATCGAAGCATTATCCTATTATATACAAAAAATTTATGTACTCTTTAGTGATATTAATCATTAAATTTACAATTAATATTATCTAGTATTGACGTCGGATTTTGGTTATGCTCCAAACTCCGGCCAACAAGGGGATTCTTTCAGTATCTCAAGTCTGTATTCGGTTCAGATGCAATAAAACGACGAAATAAACAAGGATAAAGGAAAAGTGGAGAAGAAGACACAAGGTTTAACGTGATTTGACCAAATTCAGATATCACTAGACCCTACGTCCACCGCAGTGTGCTATTGCAATGATATATTTAGAATATTATAATGTTGCTATTTGTTTTGGTAGAGCATCTACAGAAACATTGGCATTTTTCCTCTTTCTAACAATGCAATCCTATTTATAGAGGAAAGAGGAGTTACATGCATTAATTACAAGTTACAGTTGTGTTACATCAAGATATAAATGGAAAAGATAGTAAAAGGCTACAAACTAACCGTTGCTGAATGTAGGCTGCGAGGTGGGCCCCCCAAGGTTGGCTATAGACTTGTGTCTGTTTGCACCAATTGCTTGGTGCTGCTGTAGCGAGGTAGCGGGCTTGAGTAGAGTGATCGGTTGCCTGATGATTTGGTCTTATGATCTTCCTGATGCGTTGTTGCCTCGCAAGGCGAGGCTTGCTTCGTGGGATGGTGTCGGGACTGCTTCGCTGTGCCACTTTCTAAAGGGCAAAGCGAAGCTCGCTGAGTGCCTTTGGGGTGTCCGAGGCTACAAGCACTCGAACCAATTTTCACATATAACATAAGCCCCCCAACTCGCAGCTCGCTTTGTGGGCTGAGAGTTAAGACTTTGCAATTCCCGATCCGTCAGCTCGCAGCTGGAGTTCTCTGATGTAGACCTGCCTTGTTAAGGTCTTTCAATAAATGAAAGTTTCTTTTCCACAATTTTCGTTTGTTGTCATTTTCCTTTGCAAACACTTCGGTTTGACCTGCGCTTAGCCAGAAGACAACATGAGTTACGAACGGGAGCGATGTTGTGAGCTGCGATATTATCAACTGAGCAATCTTGTGCTCGGGCCGATCTCGTGGCTGAATAGATAAATGTGCACGGGAGCTACAACTTAATTGGATTCGCATAGGAGTTACGAAATTGATAAATGAGCGATCTTGTGCTCGAATAAAAGGGTGATCGATCTTGTGATCGGAGTGATCTTATGCCCAAATAAAAGGGTGATCGATTTTGTGGTCGGGGTAATCTTGTGCCCAAATAAAAGGGTGGTCGATCTTGTGGCTGAGGTGATCTTATGCCCAAATAAAAGGTGATCGATCTTGTGGTTGGGGCGATCTTGTGCCCAAATAAGAGGGTGATCTTTCTTGTGATCGGGGCGATCTTGTGCCCAAATGAAAGGTGACCAATCTTGTAGTCGGGGCGATCTTGTGCCCAAATAAGTGTGTATTTTTTAGTATCTCTACACCTCAGTGAGCCCGCAACTCAACTGGCTAAACGAGTTTATTTTGAGCATCTCCACTCCTCAGCAAGCCAGCAGCTCAATTGGTTCTCAGCGAGCCTGCAGCTCAATTGATTAAGTGAATTTATTTTGAGCGTATCCATACCTCAGCGAGCCCACAGCTCAACTGGCTAAGTGTTCATCAATTCTTCTCTAGCAACAGAATGAAAGATTAGAGTGTGAAGCCTTTCATAAGGTTTGCGATAAGTTGATAGCATGCGGACTGTGGACGTTACTAGCATGATAAAAGAAAACTTAGTATTAGTAATCGTATTCAAAATGTTTATACAATTTATAAATAGATACAAGAGTTCAAAAGATCGTCCTGATAGTAGGGGATCGCTCTCGCTCGACGTCCCGTCAAGATGATCCATATTGTTGCCGGAAGGCTGCACAACATAATCATGCAAATGACCTCTTTTGATGAGATCATCAATAGCATCCCACAGTGCCTAGCATTCCAAAGTGACGTGCCCAAACTCATTGTGATATGTATAAAATTTTCCCCGATTGAGTCTGGACTTGCCGGGCTTCTTCAGGGGCGAAAGCTTTCCGAAGTCCTCTTTATCCTTTTCCATTGCGAAGATCTTGTCCTGAGCATCTGACAAGATACTATAAGTGCTGTGGCGAGCTTGGAATGGGGGTCACTCATCCTTGCACTTCTTTACGAGTTGGAACTTGGGGTTGTCATTCCTGTTCCCACGGTTATTCCTTTTCCTGTTTGGAGCTGAACCACTTATTTCAATTCTCTATGAGCCGAAAGTCTCGTCCCACCAGATTTGTTTCATGACCCACTCGTAGAACTCACCCAAGTTACCCACTGGGGACTTGTACAGGCTTTTAAACAGTTTCCATCCCTGCGGAGTCTCGCCGAGATGGCAGCCAGAATAGCCTCATCTAAGAGTTTCTCAACATTATTGACTTCGTGCCTAAAGCGGGCAAGGTAATCTTTCAGTGCCTCCTGCTTGCCTTGAAAGATCATAGCGAGGTGGCATGGGGGCATGAGTCATTTTCGCAGTGCTTGGTATTGAAATACAAACTTTTCCTAACATTTCTCCTAACTGCTAATGCTGCGAGTTGGGAGACTCTTAAGCCATGCTCGAGGGACTTCACCCAATGTAGCGGTCAAGATGCAACACTTGACCAAGGGGTTGCACGCTTGAAGATCCATCTGGATGTTGAACAAGTCCAGATAGTTATGCGGGTCGTTGTCTCCGTCATACAGTGGAATGGCTGGAACTTTAAGCTTACATGGCAGGGGTTCCTCCATGATCTCTCTAGAGAGAGGGGTTTGCTCCTCAAAGTGCCCCTG
>JANHAO010027774.1:0-10764 GCA_026873985.1 Saraca asoca
TATTACTCTTTGATTTACTTGTCACTTTTATACTTGATCTTTCTCTCTCTTTGCTATTTCTATTTGATTTAGGCAATTCTAAGCTGTAATCTTCTGGTAAGTTGAACAAAGATCCCTGTGGGATTCCACCCGTATTCGTCGGTCTCTACTACAGCTATGTCGTTCGCTTGCAGATATTTAAAACAAATAACATCATATGTGAAGCACTTCTTGGACATGGCCCACACAGGAGTTTGGTGCGTGGCTAGCACTTCTTGGACATAGGGTTTTAAGGTGTCTGTGTAAGAGTTTGGTGCGTAAGGCACTTCTTGGATGCGGGCCGTGCAAGAATTGGCTGCATGGCTAACACTTCTTGGATGCGAGGTTTTGAGGTGTTTACACAAGAGTTTGTTACCTAAAGCACTTCTTGAATGCAGCCTGCACAAGAGTTTGGTGTGTGGCTAGCACTTCTTTGAGGCGGAGCAAGTTGGGAGTTCTGGTCCATTGCTGGCAATTTGTAATCCTACAGGTAGTTTGGCAAGCTCCTACTTACTTTGTTTGTGACTCTTCGATTCCCGCCATTAGCCTGTCATGATTACTCCTGCTTTTAATAAGCGTGTGCACCATGCTGTTGTCAGCTTTCTACTGGCACTCACCAAACTGTCAAGTCATGGGTAGTTGATGGGTTCCTAGATCTAACAGCATTGCATGCCATAGAAATTGAAAGGGCTCTTTTTTCCCTCTCACTTGCCATTCGAAACCCAAAACTTCCAAGCTTTTCTTGGTCATTTCTTCTGTCATTTCCTACAACCAATCATTATTGCCTGCTACCGCTGGTGTAGTTCTGGCTCTCCAGTTGCTATTTGGGCTCTACTCACTGGAGAATGCTTCCACACACATTTTAGAACCTTTTGTTTCAGCTAATTCATGGTGAGTCTTTCTCTCTTTAACTGGTGGTTTTTGGATTTTCCTATTCTATTGCATGTATGAGACTTGTGTGCTTGTGGTTGAAACATTTGAATGCTAGTTGAAACTGCTTCCCTGTACATTTTTCTTTCACCTGGTTTGGCTTATTTGGGCAATTTGTCATTAGACTCTAGGGTTTCTAATTACCATTTCAAGTCTTATGTCATTTTCTAGATTTGTGGTTACACCATTGACTCCTCTTTATCTTCCGAAGTTTAGGTCTTAGGTGTGGTGACCCGAGGTGTACATGACCTATCATATAGCAAATCATTAGCCGTAGCCATTGGGTAGGGTCTGCTTGCAACAACCTAACCATTCCCTTTTATCTTTTGTGTAAATGGGCACAGGTCATGGATGTTGACGTCACCAATTAGGGGGCAATGATGAGCTAGGCTCTCTAGAGCAGTGGGCACAACATCTTGATAAGTGACCTCGAGGAATGGTAAGGTCGCTGGGGACTTCACTGTTCATTCAGACCCTGTTACTGACTAAGAGGCCACTGCGAGTTAGCGACCTTCCAACTGTTAGGTGTTCAGTTTGTACGTTTTATTTGTTTATCTCCATGATCTTCAGGTCATGGTTCGGACATTTCAAATCCCCCATGGATGCCACCTTATAATGCCTGCTTCAGATGATTATGCCTCTTATCCACCACAGGGATTTATTACCGTTAGCTTCCCACACCTCGCTATGGGCTTACGTTTCCCATACGTCCATTCATCATTAATTTCTTAAACAAAATCAAACTCAGCCTATCTTAACTTACCCCAATTCTTACAACCAACTTACTTCCTTGGTGCTGATTTATTTGAGGAATAGCCTCCCACCACCATTATCCGAAGTCTTATGCTACCTATACAATGTTAGGTGCGTGAGCACATCGGATGGGATTTATTATCTTTTCTCTCGATCGACGGCACATAAGAGGATTCTACTGCAGAGGGACATTAAAAGGAAGTCCAACGCGAGGCAATATAAAACCCATTGGTTTTATATTTCCTGTCTATCCCTCCGTGATTTTCAAAATTTTGATTTTGTCCTCACACCTAGTGAGCAAGCTGGGGGCATGTAAGCTTAATGACTTATTCACTCTTGTTTCATTGACATTAACTTTGTCTCATTTTATAGTTAGGACTGGAAAAAATCCAATTTTTGGAACTGAGGAGCTAGGAGTTTTGGACCAGTTTGCTATCTCAGAAGATTTTTGGAATGACTTCCACTTTGACAAAAGCCTTCTTTGCTCCTACAAGCTTGTACCAATTGTAAGTAACAAGCTTACTAGGGAAATAGGAATTCAATGGGTCCAGGAGGTAGGTCCAGAAAACTTCAACAATTACGAAGATATCATAAAGCTTATCCTCAGAACACCACCATCTGACTCTAATGAGGGGGAGTCCTCATCGGCTCCCAATGCCAACATAATTCCTATTGCTAGAAGTTGACCCATGGCTTTAGCATTAGCTCCCTCACAAGAGCCAATTCCAATTTTTCAGCTTGAAGTGGAGGCTATAGTTGATGTGGCCAGCCCCTCTGAGCCTCCTGCTAAGAAGTGGAAAATAGATAAGGGGAAAAAGGAAAAGGTTATTGCCCACAAACGAGCAACTCTAGAGGTGGAGGTGGTGGAGCAACCTGTTAGGCCCCGCTCTAAGACTGATAAGTACCTTAATGTCTTTGTAGACAATGTTGACATGATTCTGGGGCCTCGCAATAGGATTTAGATATTGGAATCAAGGGACACCACCAATGGAGGGTTGGTAACCTATACGTCTCGTCATAGCCTAGTGGTAAGTAGAATTCTTTTATCTTGGTTCTCCTACTTTCTATGTAATCTAATTTAGTTATGTGGCTCTTTAGAACCTACTAACGATGTTGAAGCTAGACGAGAAGCTTTAAGCCTAGGAGGAGGAGAAGGTGAAACTTATGGATGAGTTAGTGGTCATCATTGTTGAGGTGTTAGAGCTGAGGGAAAAAGTCAAGGATGCTGAGGCTGCCCTATCTCATGAAGTGGTAGATTATAAGGCTGTTATACTAAACTTTGGCATTACAATTAATGATCTGAACAAGATGAGGATTAACCTGGACTTGGCTTAGAAGTATGTTGATCGGGCAGTGCAACGAGCTGATATCATAAGATAGTGAGTTAGGTCAGTAGAGCTGTGGGCAAGGGAAGCAGAGCAGCAAGTTGAGGATGCTTTGAAGGAGGTTACCCTCGAGAAAGAAGAGGTTGCTAAGGTTTGAGCGGAAACTGCCTCCCTAATTGTGGAAGCAATGGAAAAGGCAGAATCCAAGACCAGTGACGCCTTCTTCTACAGCCTGTGGAAGAAGCATCCGAAATTGGACTTTTCCTTTTTTGGCGAAAAGGCTCTTAAGGCTATAGAGTGCTTCAAGAGAAGGGCTACTAAGGCTTCCTCCAGAAAGGGTGCAAGGTTTACAGTTGAGGCTCCTGCTACCGAGGGTGCCCCCCAAGGAGAAAGCAACTCACAGATCACGGATGTCATTGGTGACCAAGTAGCAGATGTCCCCAGAACTCCTCCTGTTAACCCTTTACCTCAAGAAGGCCCAGCTCTTAAAGCTCAAGCCCCTGAAGTTCTAGATCCTGAAGCTCCAGCTTCTTAGGACATGACTTTTTGTAATTTTGTATTTATGAAATGGATCTTCAGACTTTGTATAAATTAACTTTATCAAAGTAAAATTGGAGGAATTTTTATTTACTTTCCTCAGCTTCCCTACTCGAACACATGACTTGGTAAACTTGTGGCAAAAGATAAGTACTCAGTAGACATCTTTAACTAATACTCTTCATATAAGACATCACTTGCTTCTTGTGTAAGACTTTATTAAGACTTTTATTCAAGAATGAATACAAAAATCAAAGAGCAACTTGAATGTCTACACTTATTTCTAAATAATTATTTACAAACTTTGAGGTTTTTATTGATAATAACGGTGAAGATGCTCTGCATTCCAAGCTCTAAGGTACTCTATCCCATCCATGTCTACCAAATGATAAGCTCCATGGCCAATGACTCTCTTTATGAGGTATGGGCCCTCCCAATTCGGCCCTAAGGTCCCGTCGTTGGCCTTGCAAGTGCCGGGAAGGATAAGACATAGAATGATCTCTCTAGGTTTGAAGCTACAAGCTCAAACCCTTCGGTTGTAATACCTCATGACCCATTGTTGATAGGTCGCAACCCTGAGGTGAGTTCTCTCCCTTATTTCTTCTATTAGATCCAAATTCACAGTGAGTAGTTAGTCATTATATTCGAGATCAAAGGTAACCCTCCATTGTGATGCCACCCCAAATTTTGCTGGGATCATTGCCTCGTATCCATGTACCATTAAGAAGGGGGTTTCTCTTGTGACGTTGCAAGGTGTGGTCTTTGTAGGCTTAGAGCACCTTCGATAGCTCATCTACCCATACCCCCATTTTTGGCCTCTAATCTTTTGTTCA
Organism: Saraca asoca; assembly: GCA_026873985.1. NCBI lineage: Eukaryota > Viridiplantae > Streptophyta > Magnoliopsida > Fabales > Fabaceae > Saraca > Saraca asoca. The sequence goes on from JANHAO010027774.1 coordinate 4,397, forward strand.
AGATCTATTTGATGATTTTGTTAATGGCTTCAACTTACCCGTTGGCTTGCGAATGATCTACGGCTGAGAAACTCTTTGTAATCTTGAGATCATCGAAGAACATAAGGAACTACTCACTATTGAACTGAGTCCTATTGTTAGTTACAATTTGTTGGGGGACTCTAAATCTACAAATAATATTGTCCATACGAATTTTTCTATCTTTGTAGAAGAGATCTTTGCGAGCTCCTTTGCTCCGCCCACTTGGTAAAGTAATCTACAACTATCACTGCATGCTTGCAATTTCTGCGAGCAGTAGGAAGTGGTCCTATTAGGTCCATGCCCTATATTGCAAAGGGTTATAAACTAACCATCTATTACAAGTAGGCTAGCGGGGCTCGTGGGGCCTTCATAAATCTTTAACATTTATCGCACCTCCTGACAAGCTCAATCATGTCCTATTTGATTGTGGGCTAATAGAATCCTTACTGAAGAGCCTTTTGAGCCAAAGATAGCCCTCCAACAAGGTTTTCACAATAGCCGACATGGATTTCCTCCAGGACGGTATCATAATCAAGGCCATCAATGCATCTTAAAAGTAGGGTTGAGAACCCTCTTTTATATAGCACATCATCATAGATGTAATATCTAGCCGCTCGAACTTGCAATCTTTGGGCCTCAAGCTTATCCTTTGGTAGTTTGTCACTTTGTAGATTGTCCAAGATTGGGTTCATCTAGGATCCCATCATCTTGGCAATTGTCATGGAAGCATCTTTCTGTCCTATGCTTGGGGATGAAAGGAATTTTACAGGGATCACCCCCAGGAAGTCAGCATCCTTAGTTGTGGCTAGGCGAGCCAAGGCATCAGTGTGTGCATTTTGGGCTCATGGTATTTGGTTGACCTTGTAATGCTAAAATGACTTGAAAAATTCTTGAACTTTCTGCAAGTAAGTAGTCATCTTTGATCCTTGAGCTTGGTACTCTCCTTGCACATGATAGATGATGAGCTATGAGTCGCTAAATATTTTTAACATCTCAGCTCTCACCTCTTTTGCTAGTTGCAACCTAGCTAACAACACTTGATACTTGGCTTTGTTATTGGTGGCCTGGAAATCAAATCTCAGTGTGCAAAAGATCTTATGTCCCTTTAGAATGATGAGAAACACCCTTGCTCCAGCCTTTTGATTACTTGATGACCTATTAATGTATAGTTCCCACCACAGAGCTTCTAAAATTTCTATTTCCTTTTGCATGGGCTTCATGAATTTTACAATGAAGTCCGCCAAATCCTACCCTTTGATCGTCGGTCTAGGCTTACATTCGATATTGAACTAAGTGAGCTCAATTACCCATTTAAGCAACCAACCTGAAGTATCCATCTTCTACAAGACTTACTTAACCAAGAATTGTGTGAGAACCCTTATGCTGTGGACTTGGAAATAGGGTTGTAGTTTCCTTGATGCAATGACTAGGCAGTAAGCGAGCTTCTCCAAAGGCGAATATCTCATCTTAGTGTCCAGTAGTTTCTTGCTCACATAATAGATAGGGAATTGAGCTCCTCCTTCTTCTTGCATTAGGGCCATGCTAAGGGCATGTTGGGACACTACCAATTATATGATCAACTTCTCACCTTCCTTTGGTTTAGACAAGAGTGGAGCTTGTCTGAGATACTATTTTTGTTCTTGGAAGGTGACCTTACATTCTTGCATCCATTCAAACTTCTTTGCCTTTTTCAAAATATTGAAGAGAGGGATGCATTTATTTATCGCCTTAGAGATGAATCTATTGAGCGCTGTGACTTGGCCATTCAAGCTCTGCACGTCTTTGGCTCCAATGGGGGATCGCATGTCAAGGAGAGCTTTAATCTTTTTTGGATTTGCTTTGATCCCTCTACTGTTCACCATAAAGCCTAGAAACTTACCTGAAATGACTTTGAATGCACACTTATGCAGGTTCAACTTCATCTAGTACCTCCTTAGGACTTGAAACATTTCTTCCAGATCACCAACATGGTTAGTGAGTTATTTGGATTTGACCAACATGTCGTCCATATATACCTCCATTGTTTTGTCGGTATAATCTTAGAACATAATGTTCACCAATTACTGGTAAGTTAGCCCCGCATTTAGCAATATGGTCTACGATCGGTGATAAATGAGGTGTGCTCTTTGTCCTTTATGGCCATTGGGATCTGATTATATCTTGAGTATGCATCCGTGAAGCTAAGGAGTTCATGTCCCACTATTGCATCCACGAGCTAGTCGATCCTTGGCAAAGAGAAGCTATTTTTTAGGCAAGCTCTGTTGAGGTTAGTGAAGTCAATATAAACCCTCTATTTTTTATTTTTCTTCTTTACAAGGATGAGGTTAGCAACCTAAGTGGGGTAATGACTTCTCAGATAAACTTGTTCGCTAGTAGCTTATCCACCTCTTCCTTCAGTGTGATATAGCACTCAACAGTCATTGGTCTTCTCTTTGGGCAAACTGGCTTGTGCTAGGGATCGATATTAAGCTAGTGTGACATAACCCTAGGGTTAATGCCCACCATGTCTTCATGGTTCCTAGCAAAGACATCCAGATTTGCCTTGAAAAACTTGACTAATTGTGTTTTCACATTAGGTGACAAGCTCTTCCTTATGTCGACTTCACTGACCTACACATCTTCAAGCTCTTTGATAGGACCGATAGCTCATTCAGTATCCATGTCATGGGGGTTGAGGTCATGATTGACCCCCTTGGTACTCACGGTCTGGGGTTCCCCTTTGGATACCACATGCACCTTTTTTCCTTGTGTCCTGAGTTTGACTTCATCCTCATAGTAGCACTAAGCCACCTACTACTCTCCCCACACGTATCTGACTCTATTTGGTGTCAAAAATTTGATGGTAAGCATCTTCGTTGATGTGACCATATCCAAGTCATTCATTACGGGTCACCCCAGCACCACATTATAAGCCAAGGGGTAATCTATTATTAAGAAGTTTGCCATGATGATCACTTCGCGGTTCAAGCCCCTTCAGAGTAAGTGGGAGTCTAATCTGTCCTATCGGCAGTATCCCATCTCTTGTGAAGCTGTAGAGGGGCTTAAGGGAAGGACTTAACTAGTTTGTGCTCATGCCCATCTAGTTGAAACATCTTTTGTACATTACATTGACAAAGCTACCTGTATCAACCATTATTCTCCTTACCTCAACATTGCCAATCTTGGCTTGGATGACTAGTGGATTATTGTGAGGAGTGTAAATGCCTCATGTATCTTCTTCTGTAAATGTGATGTTGTCTAAGGCTATTTTATCTTTCTTAATGAGTCTTTTACAATCTACATGACTCATGAGTAGGACGCGATCTGCTGCTCACACATAGCAGTCGCGTGACCTATTTGAGGTGCTAGTGATGTAAGGTCTACCATGAATGTTGAATATGGTCCTCACTGAAGCCACTGCCTCATGCTCTGGGGTTTATTGGTGCTAATGTTATACTAGTTGAGGACATAAAGGTCATTGCCTTTAGGGTTTGACCATGTAATCCCTTAAGAGGCCTTTTTTAAAGAGGCCCTCGATCACATCTTTTAGTGCCCAATAGTCTGAGCTGTTGTGTCCAACTTCATTATAGTAGGCACAAAACTTATTTCGATCCCTCCACTTGAGGGGGACTTTTAGGGGCCTAGGTCTCCCAAAGTCTTCGTTGTCCCTCTCAGTCATGAAGATCCTATCGAGGGTGTCTAACAAGACAGTATAACTATTGTAGTGACCTTAGTGTTGAGGCCACCCATTCCTGGCCTTTTTTGCGGCCTACCTTCCAGAGCCATTCTTTTAGCCCTCTCTATTATTCCCACTACCAACTCTCTTCTTGCTCTAGTTGGAACCACTCGCCTCCTCCTTTTGGTTAGGTTTCTTCAGGCCAAAGGTTTCCTTCCGCCGAATCTCTTTGGCGGATCGCTCATAGAACTCACCTAAACTTTTCATCAGAGACTTGTATATGTCTTCATACAACTTCCTATCCTTGCGAAGCCTGGTTGAGATAGTTATGAGAACACTCTTATCTGACGGGTTCTCCACATTGCTAACCTTGCGTCAAATCGGGTGATGTAGTCTTTGAGCGATTCGTTTTTCCATTGAAAGACTGTCGCTAGGTGGCAAGACAAGGTGAGTTACTTTTTTAGTGGCTAGTTCTGGTTGAGGAATCTTTTCTGGCATTCCTTTCAACTACGAATGATATGGGCTGAGAGACTCCTAAACCATATTCGAGGCATCTCTCCAAGAGTGGCAAGGAAAACTCGGCATTTCACCAACAATTAGGTCTGAAGGTCTATTTGGACATTGAATGCATCCAAGTGGCTATATAGGTCGTTATCCCCATTATACAATAGGATATTTAGGGCCTTGAACCTACAAGGAAGGGGTTTTGTTTTAATTTCTTTGGTGAATAGTGTCTTTTCCTCATACAAGTCTTGACTGCTTTGGGCCACAGGTCTTCTTTCTAACTACTTTACCCTTTGAAGTAGCTCTTTAATCACTGGGTCTTGAGCCTCGAGCCAATGATTGGTAGTTCATTGGCTCCTATCATCTCGTTAATTGTGAGAATGGCAATCTAATGTTTTATGCCTTTGGTTGTGTTCGCAGTCAGGTGAGTTACGTTCTAACATACACTGATGGTCAATTTCATTGGAGTTTTCTTCTCAGCGTGAGCTCTTGAGCTACTAATCATCTTTTTCATTTTTGCAAACTCAATGAATCTCTGACCTTAGTCATGAGTTGGATGAGTGAATTGAACTAGCTCGCTAACATTCAACTCTAATGGGTTCTTCATACTAAGGCCCTAGCTATTGGGGTTCCCTCTTTAGGCACAGCGACTCCAACTTGTCTCTGCACACCCTGGGCTTGCGCCTGGGCCAATGCTCTAACCATTTCTGCCAACTCTGTTATAGTAATCTCAGGGCTTCTTTGCACCGGTACCAAGTTTAAGCTCCATTAACCTCAAAAACGACAAGTTGGTATGGAGTATGAGGTGCCATACTAATAGCAGCACTCATTATATGGGCGACAGAGTCCTGTTACGACTGTGCCTGATGAAGTGAGTTGGCCAGTATTGGCATCTATACTTCTGGTGGCTTTTCCTCTTGCCATCGTAGTTAAAATAGTTTTTCAAAGATAAAAAGAACACAACGGGGGCCCTCCTTCTAGCACCAAGATGTTGACGGTAAAATTATTGAATAAGATGGTTCTTGAAACCCCTAAGCTGGAAGCTAGTAACTCAAACTTAAATAGAAAAAAGAGTGAGAAAGAGGAAGAATAATGGACACAGAAGCTTTTATCATGGTTCAGCTAAAGCTAATTTAGCCCCTACGTCCATGATGGGTTATATTAGCTTTGTATGGTTGCTTCTTTGTGTAGTGTAATACAGTTACAATATCAGTACTTTCTCACTTTATAAGTGCTCTCTCATTGTTCCGACAAAGTGTTTGCATGTAATTACTCTTACTTACTTACTATAATATATCCCTTTCCTATTTATAGAAGCTGGGAGGGTTACAAATGTAATTTCACAACTAGCAAAATGATTGTTTTCACCATTGTAAGCAATAAATGCTTGATGGGTAATAAATGCTTGGCATTTCACTATCGAATTTTGGAGGCTGATGTGTCGATTTTAGAGGTTAACTTGTCAGTTAGGAGAATATGCTTTTGAGTGCTGACTAAACCCCAAGCGCTCCATACATAATCCTTGAGACAACTTGCTAGGCAATCTAAGCTCGTAATAGGCGACCTGTTGGCTGTGTTGGTGGATCTAGTGAGTTGGTCCACATAGGTTTCCTGAAAGGCAACTGGGACAATGTGCCTTGCTCGATGAGATGGACTTCATCCTCAGTAAGCTGGAGCTTGTCTCAATCTCGCCTTGTGTCCTTAGTTCACAGCTAGTGAACTGGCACCTCCATTGTGTGACCTCCAACATTAGGTGATTTGGGCTTCCAAGTTGGACCTGGCTCTCGTTGGACTTCAGTCGACTCATTTTGCACTGTTTGGAAAATATCCATAACAGAAGACATTTTGTTTTTTAGAGGAAATCTCTTATTTGCTTAGGACTATAACTACAAAAAATTAAAAATTATAGAAAATGTTCTATTTGTTTAATATTATATGTAGGGAAATGCAATGGAAAACAACATTCCTTTTCTTAGATTGAAGTTGTTATCCCTCGTTACCATAATACTATGCATTAATTTGTTTACCATATGACATATAGATGTTTTAAAATTCCTTACTTTTATACATACAAATGAAATTTTTTTACTAATGAAGTCTTCTGACAAAAGAAATGGATCATAAATTTCTTAACAAACTACTTATTATGGAAGCTTTGCATAAGCTATTGCCATGATTCTATAGAATT